>JXCR01138995.1:63094-96270 GCA_002079205.1 Phalaenopsis hybrid cultivar | reverse complement strand
TCATTTTTATATTATATATATATATATATATATATATATATATATATATATATATATATATATATATATAGTGTTTAGAAAATATTAAATCAAACTGACATCATATTTTTCATATTTTAAATGAAAGAGCGCTATACCACAAATCTTGTATCTATCCTAAAAGAAAAACACAAGACTTGAGGATGAGGCTCGATCAAATAAACTAAGAAATATATGGCATCCATTTGATCTACAAAACCATTTTATTTGCCGACAAGTTGTCGTAATTAATATTAAGAATTAAATAGGGTTTATATTAAGCTGGGTTCGGATAAGCTTTCCATAAGGGAAATCCCCTATAGTAAATTACATCTTAGACAACCAATGTCATCCAAGAAAACTCTCAATAAAAATTAGAAAATATTATCTTCAAAGAGGTCAATAGATAGGACTTTTCAAAGAAATCACACAAAGAGGTGTAAAATTGGAATGACTAAAATTTGGAACATTTGTTGTAGAATCCAAAAGAGGAAGAACTAGGGGATGTAATAAATCTGGAGGAGAACCTTAATGACTTCCCAGTCCATCCTAATGTTTAGCTTCAGTTTTGAGGAGAAATATTTAAGTGTTTCATCTTGCCTTTTTATTAGTTAGGGCTTACATTCGTGTGAAATGATCACACAAATAGCCTGAAAGATGTGAGAATTTATTAGTTAGGGCTTACATTCGTGTGAAACGATCACACAAATAGCCTGGAAGATGTGAGGGTTTAGTTTGTGAAGAACGACAACCTCAAAATCCTAAAATGAGTTAGGGCTTAGATTGTACAACGGAGCTGTACAAAGGTCTAACGATGAGTGAGGATTTATGTTGCATAAGCAAACAACCCCAGAATTCTATGGCTTTGTTGTTTAGTTCTAAGGAAGGAATGGTTTAGCTAGGGAAAACATGTTTTGCTGTTGAAGATGGTCATTATGTCCATAATGCTAGCTCCAAGCTCTGTGTCATGATGAGTTCAAGTTTTCTAAGGTGTCAGGTCATGATGTCAAATCAAATGGCCCAATAGTTAGGTTCATTAAAATATTATAGGGTATATTAAAGTTGATTAGAGCGACACGGGTTAGCATCCTACGGTTCTCTTATTTCGATACCACATATTTCTTTTAGATTCAATTAGTCCAAATGAATTTACTAAACTCAACTTAATGAGTTCCATACTTTCATTTATACCTTGGAAAGCTTTGTTAGCAACCGTAGGTTACCTCCTCTGAGGCATTCCCAATCATCTAATAGAGACGTCTTAATTTAATTGCAATTATGGTTTTGTGATGTTTGTGATTAAATTTTGAGTTATCTTATATTTTAAATGTTGTGGTGGTGAATTTTATCTTAGTTGATTTTAGTTTTGGTTTTGGTTTTGGGTTATCCTCAAATGATTTGAAATGATTTTTGAACAAATTTGAATATTTTGGGTGAATTTGAGGATTTCGACCAAATTTAGGGTTTTAAGGGCATTTAGGTAATTTGGGTTGATTCGGGGACAAAAGGCCAAGTTGGACATTTTGGTAGAATTGGGGTACAAACCACCCTATATGAGCTATGGACCAATGAAATCCCCATTTGGGTCCTCCATGTATTTGTCTTAGCTAAACCCTAACCTAGGGCTAATGGGTTTAGAGGACCATCTACATGAGTTTCCCAAAATATCAAGGGATCAAAGTCAACAATTTTGGGTTTAGGGTTGTGGGTGATTGTGGATGAGAGTGAGTGTGAGTGAACTAGCTCCATACCAACATCTAGTGTCAACGCTAAGGTCAAGCAGTCCTATAGGAACTCTCCTTGAGCTCCCCTATAATGACCCCCTACTAAGTGCTAGAGGTTAGGACCAATATGTAGAGCTTCAAGTTGAGCAAAAGTGAGGGTAGAATTTCTAATGGTGAGGGTTCTTTTTCTATCTTTATTGGAATAGTCAATAGGAAAGACCTATAGCTAGAACCTAGGCTACTAAAGAGGAAAAAACTAACCTCAACCAAAAGTGAGGTCAACAAATGGACCCTCAATAAGTGTGGTGTGTTAGACAAGCACACCGCACGTAGTAGTGTTGACCAATGGTCAATAGGCTTAAAAGGAGGTGTAGAATTATGTGTGCTCTTTTTTTCTATTGGGGATATAGCATGTGAATATTTGATCAAATTTGAGGATTAGGAACTCTCACTAGGGATTGGAGAGTGTGTTTTGAGTTATTACATTTTAGGTTCTTATAGAAGATAGGAATCAGTATTTAGGTGATGACCTCAAAGATTGACAGTACGATACGTGGTGGGGGTCTTATTTATATCTCAAAAGGTGTGAGCAGAGAATTGGAAGTTGTGGCGGAGGCCTTACACCAATCTTGAACATGTAGGTAGAGAATTAGATGTCGTGGCGAGGGCCTTACATCAATCTCAAAAGGGTGAGAATAGGATGTGATGTTCCAAAAATGGGAGTCTTATTTCCACCTCAAAGATGTGTGTAAAGAATTGGATGTCGTGGCAGGGGTTTTAGACCAATCTCAAAAGGTTGAGAATAGGATGTGATTTTCCATAAAAGGGAGTCTTACTCCTATCTCGAAGACGTGTGTAGAGAATTAGATGTCGTGGCTGGGGTCTTATACCAATCTCAAAAGGTTGAGAATAGGATGTGATGTTCCATAAAAGGGAATCTTACTCCTATCTCGAAGACGTGTGTAGAGAATTGGATGTCATGGCGGGGGTCTTATACAATTCTCAAAAGAGTGAGAATAGGATGCGATGTTCTATAACGTGGAGTCTTACTCTTATCTCGAAGATGTGTGTAGAGATTTGGACGCCGTGGTGTGGACCTTATACCAATCTCGAAGATGTCGGTAGAGAATTGGATGTCGTGGCGAGGGCCCTTCACCAATCTCAAAAGGTTGAGAATAGAATGTGATGTTCCATAAAGGGGAGTCTTACTCCTATATCGAAGATGTGTGTAGAGAATTGGATGTAGTGGCAATGGTATTACACCAATCTCAAAGATGTAGATAGAGAATTGGAAGCCATGGAGGGGGTCTTACACCAATCTCGAAAACGTAGGTAGAGAATTGGATGTCGTAGAACGGCCTTACACCAATCCAAAAGATGTAGGTTGAGAATTGGACGTCGCGGAGGGGTCCTTACACCAATCTTGAAAGTTTGTGTCGCATTAGGAAGGAAAGCTTGATGCCTTACACCTGACCTAAGGGGTGACAAAGAGTTATCATTTCATTGGGAAAGAAAGCTCTGAGGCCCATATCCAACCCAGAAGGTAGTGGAAAGGAAATTAGTGTCTCAATACTGAATTTAAGAGTAGAAATATAGTGCAAAAATTTTGTGGTGTCAAACTCATAAATAAGTGTCATGTGAAAAGATTGACATTGATAAGAAAGATGTGTAAAATTTTGTGAGGTTTTATGCAAAATGTGAAATTTTGCAAGGATATGAAAAGAATTAGTGCAAACAAAGATAGTAGTGTTGCGTGAGCAAAGAGTGAGAGACCTCAAAATAGAGTGAATCAACTTAATAGATTTATTTTCTTTTCTTGTTGTTTTTACCACATTTAATTATCAAAATATGTTTTCAAATTTTAAAAAAAATTGTTGATTGATTTTTTTTCAAAAGTGTATTTTATTTAAATTTTTTTATTATCAAGTTTTTATTTTTTTGTTCTTTATTCATTGTAGTCCCGAACCAACGTATGGCTTCATGGCTTTTATCCATTGTACAAAAAGGGCAATTGAACAAACAGATAAAATTCTGAAAGAGATTTTAATAATCTGTTCTAATAATTGTTACAAATTGAGTACAGGCCAAAGCCTCAGAAAGTACAAGTATGTTGACTGCATCAAAGTACATCAAAAAATATTTCATGCTGAGTACATATCATAGGCTGAGCATGTCTAATGTATATCATATCTGTTATGACAAAATGTGGGAAAGAGGAATCCTCTGAGTTTCTTTCTCTCGTGAGGCAAGCTCTTGATCGAGCTGACCTACTAAGCCATTCTCTAGGACAAGAGTTCCCTTTTTGCATGTGCCTAGAGGTGCGACCCTCTCATAGGTCGTACAACAGTAATTCTTCCAGCTCCGGGTCCAATCGGAATCCATATGGCATTTTGCTGTCATCCATCCTTCGGAAGGCTACAGATACCCAACGATGTCACACCCCTGGAATGCAATGTTTAGCGACGTCAGCTCCATTTTTTTTAAGAACCAGCACTAAACGTACGGGTAGTGAAATATCCATGACTTATCTGAACTCACCGGGGCCAATGATATCTATTTCCTTTCCAAATAAAATGTTGCTTTTTCTCATGAAAGAGACTATACATAAAGGACTCACAAGTCATGATGGTCAATGTTCGAGGGTACACAGCTCAAAATTCTAGGAGGATTTCCTTGTCTGTCTTTAGTGAAGCTGTAAGAACAGCCACATTATATGGTGATCCTTCCCTTTTCTCGCATCCACTTTCGTGGCTTGGAATAGGTTCTTTCCATCAGCAGGCCTGCTTGACCTCTGTCTCTTAGATCAAAGATGCAGTCGAGAATACTTCTCTCTTTGCTTTTGGAGAAGACCCTGGTATATAGCTCCAAGCCTTTTAGTATATTAATGAACCTTCCTTGAACTTCTTCTTAGAATTCAAAATCCCTTTTGCTTACTTTACTCATTTTGTAGTATTATGCTGTGGAGACGATCGGTGGCTATCGAGGATACTCCCTCATTTCAGAATCAGTGAGAATCCAAGCTGATGTTGTCGTTGTCTGCAGCAAAGCGTATGACTCTATGTCCAATGGGATATACGGCTCTGTATCCAACGGGATATACGGTTCCCCCATCCGAAGATCACTAGTCTGAAATCCATCATCAGTGGTACTATAGTGCTCCAGGTGGAGGATGTTGTAGTATGGGCCCTTAACAAATGCCCCTTGTAGCTGGTGTACGTGTAGGTATCTCGACGTTGCATGTCGGGTAACCCGTACAAAGAACATTTGAAACTGGTGGTATCTCTGACTCTGTTACAAATCTGGACTCATTGTCTATAGCAGGAAAGCTGGAGGTGGTCTCTCTCAGGCCTGGATCGTAGATATTACCCTCAGGAATAGGGGTGAGCAAGTTTTTTGCCTCCTTCTGACATCTTTTCTCTTCGCGTAAGATAGCCCTATGGTTTCAGCGATTAGCGTTCTTGTGCTAAGTTCTTCGTAACAGTGCATCTGGCACTCTTTCATCATTGACAACGACTAGGCCTCCAGTCGGCATAGCTATCATAGATGGTAAACGACTAGTCCCCTCCATCAGGGCTTCCTGTACCATCACATTTTTTCCCTTCAGTCAGAAACTGTATCTGGTGCTTAACCTTAGTAGCGATGGTAGCCCTTCTTTTTCTTGATGGCTAACCACATCCATCAGAGGACCCTCATAGTCCATGTCAACTTGATTAAAGTCCATGTTGAATTCTATGGTGGCACCTTGTGGTGCCCTTTCCTTATTGAGTGTGAGGTTCCAGCCATCTTTAAAAGCAAAGATCACCCTCTGGCCTGACATTTCTCTGCAAACAATAGGTAAAATATCAGTGAGCTGAAACTTAGCATGAACAAGAACAAAACAAAGTATTTATTAAAGAAAATTTTAGTTTATGTTGGGTGAGAAAATTATTTATTTATGTATGTATCTCATTTAATTTAGTAGAATATCAAATTTACAGATAGAAAAGAGAAGATTGAAGTGTATAGTTTCAAATATTTTCATTAAATTGACATTAATTTTATTACTAAATTTTTGGACCCGGTCACAGACGTTTAGCCAAATAGATAACCTCAAACAATCAAAATTTCAAAATCTCAAATCAAGCGATGTTAAGCAATGTCAGGTTGCGTAGTATGTCTTTAGGTATCATCCTTTGATTGATAGCATGGGTCTCTCACCACGGAAATCTACTAGCTGGTAAGCTCCTCCTACGTAGACCTTTTCTACGACAAATGGTCCCTCCCAAGTTGGGTACAAGGTTTCCACCTATCTTGCGGCGTGCAAGATGAGTTCAAGGTCACCAACTTTGAATGTTTTTGGGTTGACCAATTTTTCATGAGCTTGTACCATTTTTTCCTGGTAAAGTTTCAAATGTTGTTGTGCTTCTAGTCGTTTTCCCTTAAGACTCTCTATTTCTGCAAGTCTATGTTTTACACTTTCTTCTGTTGTAAGTTGATTGGCGACAGCGACTCTGAGAGACTGCGTCTGAACTTCTAATGGTAGTACGGCCTTGGACCCGTACATGAGCATCTAGAGTGTACACTGAGTGGGAGTCCTGAATGTTGTCCGATAAGCCCACAAGGCTTCTAATAATTTTTGTGCCAATCTATTTCATTTTCATCTAGCATCTTCTTCAAAATGTGTACCAATGTCTTGTTGAAGGCTTCGACTAAGTCATTTGTCCAGGGATAGTAAATTGTAGAATATCTCCAGTCTTTCCCATGTCGTTTAATGAAATTTTTTATTTCAGTGCTTTTGAAGGCTGTCCCATTATCAGAAATTATACTACAAGGAACCCTAAAAAGGTAGACAACTTGGCTTTTAAATAATTAAAGGACGTGATGTGTCGTAACCTTTTGTAACGGCACTGCCTCTGCCCATTTGGAGAAGTAATCTATAGTAGCGAGTATGAGTCAGTGTCCTCTAGAAAACGGAGGGTCTATCGGACCTACTATGTATGTTCCCTAACACTCAAATGCCCTCAAGGCAACAGTTGGGTGTAGCACATTCGGGGGTTGGTGCAAGACCACCCCATGTACTTGGCATCAGTGACATCTTCTAGCTGTATCCATGCAGTCGGACATCATTGCCGACCAATAATATCCGAGTCTCTTGATCTTTATTTTCATTATAGGCCCTAACTGTTGAGTGCTACACAATCGGCAAGTACCTCTTTGACAATTTTTTGTGCTTCGGCTCTACTCAAACAATGTAGCAACATTTGATCGAATGATCTTCTGTAGAGGACGTCACCCACTAGAGTGTAAGACATAGCCCATTTTGTAATGTGTTGTGCCTCAGACTTGTCCTCTAGCAGCTTTCCAGTTTGCAAATATTTCATGAATGGCATTCGCCAATCTTCGTTAATATCAACAATCGTAATCATCATTTTTTCTTTTTTTTCGAGCTTGTATAGATTTTTGAGGTCGATTCAAGATAAAACTTGTCTTCCTTGTATTGTCATGTCAATGGAATCAACTGGGGGACATGCTAACTCTTTTGCAAGTTTCGCTAGGGCGTCAGCATAAGCATTATCTCCCCTAAGAATTTGGTAGAAAGTTACGTTGGGAATCTACTCCAGCAACCTCGTTGCATACTTATGATATTTTACTAATCTTGATTTAAAAATCTTTTACTGTCCGACGACTTACTAGATGACGGGTTGAGAGTCACCGTAGATGGCAATATCTATTATATCCATCAAGATTGCCAACTCCAACACGGTAATTAGCACTTCATATTCAGCTTCAATGATTGCACATGGCTCTATCAGGTGGTGTGAGAACCTCAGCATACACTTATCTGGCGTGAAGAAGATCAAACTAATTCTTGCTTTTCCTAGTATAATTGTGCCTGACCCTTTGTCTCTTCTGGTTGACAAAGCTTCATCAAACTACACCTCCAGGCGTTGCGCACTGGAGAACTCCATTTGTAATATCTGTTAATCTGGTAGTTCTTCTTTAAGAGGGGACCCAGTTTAAAGTGGGTGTGCAGCGAGAAAGTCTGCTAAATTGTGTCCCTTGATAACACGAAGGGGAACAAAAGTTATTTCAAATTGCTCATCTTGCTAGACGTCCAGAGAGTGTTGGTCGGGTCATTAAATATTACAACAGATTAACTTTCAAAATAAGGGTAATTTGATGAAAAAGCATGTAATGTCTAAGCTTTTCGATGGAAAAAATCAAAGCTAAACATTGGTTCTCAATAGATGGATATCTTATCTCTGTCGGTACTATGTGGCGACTCAAGTAGTATAATGTATGTTCCTTACCCTCAACATTGACTTGGGCTAAGAAGGCTCCAAGAGAGTCATCTAAGGCCGCGGTATAAAGTATCAACAATTTTCCCGGGATAGGGACTGCCAAAAAAGGAGGTATCATTAAATATTATTTAAGGTCCTCAAAAGCAAGCTGACATTTTTCTTGCCAAAAAAATTTGATGTCCTTTTTAATTAATGCCGAGAAAGGCTCACACCTACCTGAGAGATTAGATATAAAGCATCTCAGGTATGCCAACTTCCCTTGGAAAGAACATAGTTGTTTCAAGGTTTTGGGTAGAGGCATTTCTAAGATAGGTTTAATCTTGTCAGAGTCGATCTCAATTCCCAGATGACGGACAATGAATCCTAGAAATTTTTTGTAGGTAACGCCGAAGGCGCACTTTAAGGGATTCATTATAAGGTCATATCGTCGTATCCGTTCGAACACGATCCTCAATTCGTGTAGATGGTCTATCTTTTGTTTACTTTTGATGACCAAATCATTCATGTAGCATTCCACTTGGTTGTTAATGAGATCATCAAAAATCTTTGTCATAGCTTGTTTTTATGTCGCTCCAGCATTCTTCAACCCAAACGACATCACTGTGTAGTAGAAAATCCCGATAAATGTTCTGAAGGCTGTAAGTACTGCATCTTCAGGAGCCATCTTGATTTAGTTGTATCCCGATGATCCGTCCATGAAGGAGAAGATTTCATGTGTAGAAGCGATGTCCACCATCAATTTTGGTACCGGTAATCAGAATTTGTCTTTTGCACATACTTTGTTCAAATCTCTGAAGTTGACACAAACACGGATTTGTCTATTTTTCTTCTTAACTGGTATAATGTTAGCTAACCACGTGAGGTGTTTCTCTTCTTTTATAAAGTTAGCGTCTATTAATTTCTTCACCTCGGCGATGACTTGGTGGTCTATTTCGAGGCACATTTTTCTTGGAGCTTATTTTACTGGGGTTATAACTTTGTCCACCCCAAGTTTATGAACTGCAACCTCTGCTAACAGTCCTGACATTTCATCATAACTCCATGCAAAGCAATCTTTGAATTATGTTAACAGTTTAATCAACTCTAAAGATTCTTCATTGTTGAGTAGAGAACTTATAAATGTAGGTCGGGGTTGTTCTTCAGTGACGACGTTAATTTCCTTCAATTCATCAATAGTTGATTTAATTTCCTCCTCAAATTCTATCGGAGCATCTTCTATTAGCTAGTCAGTAGATTCATCCTCCATATCGAGGCAATCCTCTCATGATTCACTGGTAACAACCATGTGAAATTCTGAATCATCGACTGGTCCAACTGTATCAAATCGGAGACCCTCCTTCGAGTTGGAAGTTTGAATTTTAACATCCCATAATTTTTCAAAAAGTTGTAGTTTATCTTTTGGTATTTATTTTGGCAAGTGTACCTGTTGAATTAATTTTTGTACACAAGATGAAAAATAACCAAAAGGCAATTCCATCAATTCATTAGCACCATCATCCAAATTTACAGGATTTTCGAGATTAGTAGAAGTATAAGCATGATAAAACTTGATCGGCTTTGAACCAGTGCTACGGACTTCCTTGACCTCTAAACTCTTGACCTTTTGAGGGATAATTGGATTAAGGGTCATGACGTTTATATAGTGGTTTATTCAATCATATAATGTCTCATATTCACTTTTCACCGTATCTTCCAAGGATATCCTGTACTGAGGTTTCTTCTGTTTTGTCATCATTGTTTCATCTTCAGAACTTTCTTCATCATCAATGTTTATGGTCGGCCTAGTCTGTTTAGCAATTAAGTTAGTTCTTTCTCGTTCACGTATCGGCCTCGACCTCGTGTGCGGGAACTAAAAGAACCTCCATCAATTTGCTGCAAAAGAGTTACAGAAGATTGCTGAAGCAGAGTTGAATGGCCTTGCCATTTTACTTATTTAGAATCTTTACTTTTACTTGTCACAATTTCACAAGATAAGACAATATTCTTTGGAGGCACTTTGTAGACGGCATCTTCATGAATACCAACTTCATGAACATAAAATAGTTGTAAATCTCGCTTGACGTAATGTTCTTGCCCATCTTTGTAGTACTTAATGCATTGGTGTAGAGACGATGGAACCATGTTGTGTTCGTGAATCCATGGTCGACCAAGTAGAGTGTTGAAAGAGGTCTTGGCGTTGATGATATGAAACTTAGCGGTTGTTACTAGTTCTCTAACCTTCGTATGTAATGTAATTGATTCAATGGCTCTCTCTCCCTTTTGGTTGAATCCTTTTAAAATCTAATTATCGACCATAAGCCCTTAGGCTTCAATGTACAAATTGGCCAATGTCTGTAGGCTCATCAAGTTGAAGGCTCTGAACGGAGGCTTGTCTTGATGCATTCTGGATTTGGTTCAGTAATTTCTTGGATGATTTAATCCAAAATGTACTCCATCCATCTTTTTCAGTATATAGGTCAATCAGATAGATTGGCTCAGCCAAAATCATATTTATAGAACCTTGTCTAGGTTCTTTTAAATATTCTTTAGGGATTGTTATATTCCCTTCCTTTAAATTTTTCTCGAGCCAGTCTTTAAATATGAAACATTCCTCTATAGTATGTCCCAGCAATCTGTGGTATGGGCAATAATTTGGTTGATCTTTCTTGTCAACCTCTTCGGGTTTCTTTGGATCTAGTAGTCTGAACTCAGGCTTCTTCATCAGACTTCTAAACATTTTGGGTATGACTTCATCTTTGAACGAATTGACCACCTTTCTACGTTTTGCAATGGTCATTTTCTTTTTCTCTGGTCGGTATGATCCTCCCTGAGACGTGTTGGCTAGACTGACCATACTGTTGTGTTTGTTGTGAGCGTACTGTGATGACGATTGACGAGGTATTTCTTGCATGTATCTTCATTGGTTGTTTTCCTTTATCGACAGTTGTCACTGTTCTTGATTTCTTTTCAAATACTCTGGTTGCTTCAGATTTTTCATGAGAATCCA
The DNA here is from genome assembly GCA_002079205.1 of Phalaenopsis hybrid cultivar. NCBI lineage: Eukaryota > Viridiplantae > Streptophyta > Magnoliopsida > Asparagales > Orchidaceae > Phalaenopsis > Phalaenopsis hybrid cultivar. Next base: position 85,261 of record JXCR01138995.1, on the reverse strand, counting down.
TATATTTGATTTCTTCTTGAAGACTGCTAGCCTTACTAAGTAGCTTATTGAAGGATTTAATGGTGAGTCCCTTGAGCATGAAAGCTACTAGCCCATGAAATGCTTTTGAGTAAGATCTCAATTACATGATATTCCTGTAGCTAAGGTTCATATTTCACGCTAAGGTTTCTCCACCTCAAAATATAGTCCACTAAAGTCTCGTTGGGCTTTTACTTTTCCATTATGAGATCTCCAATAGACACATGATGTTGCACTCCGACAAATCTTTTCACGAACAATTGTTCAAATTTGGTGAAAGTCTTAACTGATTTGTTGGGTAAATCGACATACTAATGAAAAGAAATTCCTGACAGGCTGCTGACAAATTGTCAGAAAAGCAAGGCTTTGTTACCATTGGTTTTGCCACAACTAGTTCGGAAATGTGCTATGTGTTTCGTGAGATTTCCAGTCCCGTTGAATATCTTAAAGTTTGGCGACATAAAACCCTTAGGGTGGGTATGATATCGAACTCCTCCGAGTAAGGTCTACCCTTTAAAACAAATGCACCACACTTAGATTGGGTTAAGGCTTCCCGAACTTGTTTGACCATTTGCTTAAATTCCTTTTCTGGTAAGGCACTTGATGGAGAATCCTTCTTTTGTTGCTCATCCCTGTTTGCTGAGGCAACTTCTCTCCTTTCATCTGTGACATGTATGATCTCCAATTGATTGACTTCTGGAGAGGCTAACTGTGGGGGTTGAGATTGTCCTTGAACTGTGGCCATAGCAGTCATGGCTGCGGCCATCTCTTCTATCCTTTTATCCAGTTGGATAACTTTATCATCCGTTAAGAAGATAGCCCTACGCAGCTCATCTATGATGTTCTCTTCGACGAGAGGTTGATCGTTGCATGCAGATGTAGCGGCTCTAGTTTTAAGGCATTCTCTTTGACGAGAGTTGATTTTTGCACGCAGATGCAGTGGCTCTAGTTTTAATGACATAAATATCCATGAAATTCTCTTCGATATAATCATTAAAGTCAAAAAATTCATAATCATTATCAATGCAAACTCTATGTTCTTGGGCTAATTCAGAAATCTCAACCTTAAGATTTTCGACCTTTTCTTCAATTATCGTCTCATGGATTGTCTTAAGATCTAGAGGACCCTGTTGGACCTCCTCTACTTGTTCCTCCATCTCGCTGGCAATTACTGCAATAATGTCAGATACTTCAGACTCTGGCTTCATTCCGTGATCTTGCCCTACAGGCATACTGGACTATATCGGTACAATGACCTTGGGTATCCACATCTTTTTCTTTGACGATGATGTATTGAGATGGAGTGTCTTAGTAGAGACATCGACATGTCAAGGAGAAGTATGCTCCCCATGGCGCAGACCGAATACAACACTGGGTAGTCTCTTCATTTTTTTCCTTTTGAACTTTAGGAACATCTCTATAGTAGGTGATTGGTAGAATTCTTAGAGCAAGACGTGACTTAACTATTCAACGACTTGCGAGTCTAGTGACGATAAAATCGATAGTAACGATGGTGGTATCAACTCTGCTTCCTAAGCGGAACCAGACAAGAATGCGAGTAGGTAAAGCTTCAATTATATTCTGGGAGCGTCTGACATATTTGATGTATTTTAGAATTTCTTTCTTCATGCGATTGGATACTGCACGTTCCACTCAGTTTAGTAACTCACCAACTGAACAACCTTCCTTGGTAGCTAGTCTCTGAAAAACCTGAACTGACTCGGGTGATCAGAGTAGGCTTCTTCCTCTCCTGACTATGTCCACAAAGTGATGGTAAAGTAGCGAGGATCTTTTAGATATTTTTGCACTCGTTGGTATCCCTTAAAGGATGAAATCTAATCCCTCGAATAAGTGGATGTGTCTCCGATAATACTGAATCGTCCTAGTGAGGATCTTTATAAATAGGTACCTCTTTAGGAGTCCAGGCTTTAGTAGCTCTCCAAACCTTCCTGTTGTGGTTTCTCCTTTGGGTTTGGGTTAACAGGGCAATCCTCGAACTTGATCCAATTTCAAATACTAAGGGCGGGACAACTAACCCTTCAGTCAGGTCTTCAACGATCATAACTCCTTTCCCTTAGTAGAAGCGGGAAGAACGGACTTGGTAGGTGCTGAGATGGTAGTAGTCTTGACCTTCTTACAAGAGAGAAAATCCTGAAGGCAGCTAAGGTTAAACTCGACAGACGGCTCCTAAACCTTTGGAGCAGTGAATTTCACTACAACATACATGGCTTTCTCGAGAACGACCTCGATATCTTCAAATCTGACTCCAAACTTGATGGTGGGAGCGACATTGCATGCATTGCGGCTCGTCGGCAGGTTGAGGGAAAAAGTGAGCGTTGTGCACGCTATTGCAGTAGCTTCATAAGAGAAAACTCTGAGGTTAGCTATTTGGCCAATACCTCGTAATTCTAATGCAGCACTAAAATTTACAAAGGCCAATCTGTAGACTGGGTAAGTCTTTATTTATTTTGTGGAGGTTTTAAAATGTTAGTAAAAATAGTTTGAAAGTAGAAAGATTTAATTAATATAAGGAGAATGAAAGAACATGCACAACATGACACAATTTGATTTAATTTGTAAATCAGCAAATCAAACTCAAAAGAGAGATGTTAAGTGTTTAGGGCCCAGTACTGGACCAACTTTACAACACACAATGCCTAGGTGGAACTAATCCACCAACACAACTATTGTGGATCCGACCCCACATGAAGATTAAAAAGACCTTAACGGCCTCCTGAACCTCTCTGTTTAATGGTGATTGTACAGACGGTCCCGAAGTCCAAAGAGTTGACTGTACTTTCCCAAGACAAAAATGGGTAAAGAGTGCCAACGGAAGAAGGGTAATTTAGTCCATAAGGGACATGGACACATTACCGATGTCTGAAGATAATATTTCCTGATTTAAATGGAAAGAAAAGCTTGTCCCCAGTGGAGTCGCCAGGAGTTGTCTATTTTCGGTTACGGAGTTGCCCGTTGGAAGCTGTTNGTGGCGGCTGGACCTAGCAGAGCTCTGCTAGGGTTTTGGCTGTAATGGAGCTGCCTGGTGTTGTTGTGAAGATTGTTCTAGTAGCTGGCTGGAGCTTGAAGAAGTTCCTTTCGCTTGTTTGGAACTTTCTTCTTTGTTCTTGGTGGCCTTGTTGGGGGAAGTTGAGGCTTCTTGCTGACTTAGTAAAGCTTTTACTGTTCCATTGGGCAGCTGAAGCTGATTTTCTCCTTTTGTTTCTTCTTCTGTTTTTTCTTGGTGTTCTCTATAACTTGCTTGGAAGCTGTGGTTTTGCTGCCTTTGGGAAGTTCCTGTTGCTTGGGTAGTAGTTGTTTGTTTTCTTACTTCCCTTAGCTGGTGTTTGTGTTTGGCCTGGAGCCTTTTCCCTTTTTGGGGGTCCCGGTCTGGTGAAACATGAATACCCCTATTGACTTGGAAACTAACTTGGAATGGACCAAGCCACCTATGCTGGGGTGGTTGGAAATCCCTCCTCCCCTTTTCTGGATCCTAATTTACTAATCTTCCCTCAGGATTTTCATAACACTGCTGCTGGGAGAGGATCTGCCTCTTGCATTCACCCTGTGGGTACTAAAGATGGGGAACCGGCTGCTTTTTTCTCTGAAAATGAGCTTGTTGATTTAAACTTGGAGGTTCAATTCACCCTAATTGGCAAATTCAGCTTGGGAAATCCAAAGATGGAACTAGTAAGAAAATATTTTGAATCTTTGAAGATTTCAGATTGGAAGCTAGGGCTGTTGGATGGTAGGCATCTCCTAATCCAGCTGACTAAAGAAGAGGACTATGCCAGAATCTTTGCAAAGCAATCCATCATCATTGCTGGAATAGAAATGAAAATTTTAAAATGGTCACCTGATTATGATCCATCACAAGAACCTCCCACAGTGCCTATCTGGTTTAAGTTAGCTAAACTGCCNTATATATATATATATATATATATATATATATATATATATATATATAATACAACATGGAGGTGGCGGCTGGACCTAGCAGAGCTTTGCTAGGGTTTTGGCTGTAATGGAGCTGCTTGGTGGTGTTGGGAAGATTGTTCTAGGAGCTGGCTGGATCTTGAAGAAGTTCCTTTAGCTTGTTTGGAACTTTTTGCTTTGTTCTTGGTGACCTTGTTGGGGGAAGTTGAGGCTTCTTGCTGATTTAAAGAAGCTTTTACTGTTCCATTGGGCAGCTGAAGCTGATTTTCTCTTTTTGTTTCTTCTTCTATTTTTTCTTGGTGTTCTATGTAAATTGCTTGGAAGCTGTGGTTTTGCTGCCTTTGGGAAGTTCCTGTTGCTTGGGTAGCAGCTGGTTGTTTTCTTACTTCCCTTAGCTGGTGTTTGTGTTTGGCCTAGAGCCTTTTCCATTTTGGGGGTCCTGGTTTGGTGAAACATGGATACCCCTATTGACTTGGAAACTAACTTGCAATGGACCAAAGCCACCTATGCTGGGGTGGTTGGGAATCCCTCCTCCCCTTTTCTGGATCCTGATTTACTAGTCTTCCCTCAGGATTTTCATAACACTGCTACTGGGAGAGGATCTGCCTCTTGCATTCACCCTGTGGGTACTAAAGATGGGGAACCAGCTACTTTTTTCTCTGAAAATTAGCTTGTTGATTTAAACTTAGAGGTTCAATTCACCCTAATTGGCAAATTCAGCTTAGGACATCCGAAGATGGAACTGGTAAGAAAGTATTTTGAATCTCTGAAGATTTCAGATTGGAAGCTAGGGCTGTTGGATGGTAGGCATCTCCTAATCCAGCTGACTAAAGAAGAGGACTATGCTAGAATTTTTGCAAAGCAATCCATCATCATTGCTGGAACATAAATGAAAATTTTAAAATGGTCACCTGATTATGATCCATTACAAGAACCTCCCACAGTGCCTATTTGGTTTAAGTTACCTAAACTGCCTTTGCATTTATTTAAATTGAATGCATTGTTCAATATTGAGTGCACCTTGGGTACACCCTTGAAGGTTGATGCTGCTACTTTTAATAAGGCCAGACCAGCCAATGCAAGAATCTTAGTGGAAAGGGATGTTACCCTTCCTGATGTTAAGAGAATTTGGATTGGGGACACTCAGAGAGGGTTCTCGCAAGAAGTCATCATGGAGCAAAGATCACACTATTGCCAACATTGCAAAATGTTTGGACATAACTGGGAGAGATGCTACAGGTTGAAACCCCCCATTAGAAGGAATTTCCATCAACCTCAGCAGAGGTTGGAGGATGCCACTAACAATGTCCAGGAAGTTGGAAATATAGAAGTGTAAAAGAAGACCTTGCTTGCTGAAGGGACTGAGAAGTCTCCCACCCAAAAGGACCCACCCTGTGTGGAAAAGACAGTTAGAGTTGGAAGCAAAGTTGCTGGCCAAATATCTACAAAGGCTAAGGACCTGGAGATCCAACCAGAGNAACTGAATGCATTGTTCAATATTGGGTGCACCTTGGGTACACCCTTGAAGGTTGATGCTGCTACTTTTAATATGGCCAGACCAACCAGTGCAAGAATCTTAGTGGAAAGGGATGTTACCCTTCCTGATTTTAAGAGAATTTGGATTGGGGACACTCAGAGAGGGTTCTGGCAAGAAGTCATCATGGAGAAAAGACCACACTACTGCCAACATTGGAAAATGATTGGACATAACAGGGAGAGATGCTACAGGTTGAAACCCCCCATTAGAAGGACTTACCACCAACCTCAGCAAGAGTTGGAGGATGTCACTAACAATATCCAAGAAGTTGGAAATATAGAAGTGCAAAAGAAGACCTTGCTTGCTGAAGGGACTGAGAAGTCTCCCACCGAAAAGGACTCACCCTGTGTGGAAAAGACAGTTAGAGTTGGCAGCAAAGTTGTTGGCCAAATATCTACAAAGGCTAAGGAACTGGAGATCCAACCAGAGGTTGAGTCAGTGGGGGAGGTGTTCACCTCCCAAAAATGTGAATAATCCAGTGGTGGATTCAGTGGTGGAACCCCCTAGTCAGAAACTTGTAGAAGATATGAATAAAGAGTTGGAGTCAGATTGGCAAATTCATAAAGCTAAGAAGAAAAAGAATTATAAATCAGAAGGACAAGATCTTGGAAAAGACAAGGAGCTTCATCTCCCATCCCCATGATTAATCTGTTGTGTTGGAACATTAGGGGGATTGCCCACCCCCTATCATTGAAAAGACTTAAATTTATGGATAAGAAGCATAAACTTTGGTGTATGCCATTTTGGAACCCATGGTTCATCTCAACACTTTGAAAATTGCAAAAGCCTTCCCTGGCTTCAATTTGTTCACTAATATTAACAACAAAATTTGGGTTTTTTGTATGAAAGAAATGAAGTGCTCTATCCTACTTAACCATACCCAAATCTTACATATGAATCTCAGTTTTATGGATATGGAAGTTCTTGCTTCTTTTGTCTATGCTGGCAGTTCTAAAGCAGCTAGAATTGATCTGTGGGGATCCTTGCAGCTCATCCAAGGTTCAGTTGACAAGGCCTGGCTGGTGGGAGGAGACTTCAATTGTGTTTCCTCTCCTGCTGAAAGGAAGGGGGGCAGACCTCCCAATCCCATCAATATATCATTCTTTAATGATAATATCCAAAAAGTTGGGTTATTTGACCTGGCGTTTTGTGGTCCTACCTTTACTTGGAGAAGGAAGGATTTGTGGGAAAGGCTGGATAGAGTTCTTGCTAATGACAATTGGATCTAACAGTTCTTGCAGACATCTGTTACCCATCTAAGCCTAGCTGGTTCTGACCACAGGCCTTTACTGAGCACTATAGGAAATAAGATGACTAACCAGAAAAGCTCCTTCAGATATTTGAATGTGTGGTCTCAGCACTTAACTTTCTTGAATATTATTAAAGAACATTGGAAGAAAGACCTTCACCCTGACCCTTTCATCAACCTTTGGTTTAATCAGAAGAGGGTAGCTAAAGCCCTAAAGCAGTGGAGCTGGACAACCTTTGGAGACCTCCTACTGATTGTTGATAAGGCTGAAAAGGAGGTAACTGAGCTGGAGGAGGAGCATAACAAAGGTAAGATTGATGAGGCTATTCTTCTTGAGGCTAATGAGAAACTCTTAAATGCTATCCAGTGGCAGGACCATTTCCTTCAACAAAAGGCAGCAAAAACCAAATTTGCTGAAGGAGATAGGAACACTAAATTCTACCATGCTTGCATCAAATACCAAAGGAAATGCAACACTATCCACTCTATCAAAGATCAGAATGGTACTTGGCTTAGGAAGGAAGAGGAAATTGCTGAAAGTGTTGTGCAGTATTGCCACGGCCTAATGAATGGGACCATCTGTGATAGAGAGCAAATTGACAGCAATTTGCTTACAGGCAGCAAGAAGTTCACTGCTAATCTGCACTTAAATGATATTCCTGATGAGGAGGAGATAAAACCTGCTTTGAATTCTATTGATTGTTCCAAATCTGCTGGACCTGATGGGTTTACTTCAGACTTCTATAAGAAGCCATGAGAAGTCATCAAGGAAGAGGTGATCAAAGCTATTCAACTTTTTTTCAAAGGAAACTCACTCCCAAACTATTTAAGTGCCTCTACTATTGTTTTTATCCCAAAGACCTCTATCAAGGACAGCTGGAAGCAGTACAGAACTCTGAGCTTAAACAATGTCATAAGTAAGATCATAAGTAAAATCATTGTCCACAAGCTTCAGCCTGTTTTACCACATCTTGTCAGCATTAACCAAGCTGCCTTTGTTAAAGCCAGAAGTATTGGGGATAACATCCTCCTGGCTCAAGAACTTCTGCAGGATTTGGAGAAACCTTGCAGAGGGGGAAATGCAATTTTTAAGCTGGATCTAATGAAGGCTTATGACATGGTAAACTGGGATTTCATCATTGAATGTTTGGAGGCAAAGGGTTTTTCCAGGGAATGCTGCAAGATGATTAAAAGATGGCTTGAGAATAACATAAAATCATTTTTTATAAATGGTAAAGCCCATGGTTTTTTTAAAGCCACCAGAGGGCTTAAACAAGGGGACCCTTTGTCCCCCCACCATTTTCATACTGGTGTTGGACTACTTCTCTAGACCGATGGGCTGCAAGGAGAATAGGAAAAGCANGATTGGCAAATTCAGAAAGCTAAGAAGAAAAAGAATTATAAATCAGAAGGACAAGATCTTGGAAAAGGCAAGAAGCTTCAGAGTTTGGAGGTCTATATCAATCAGACAAAAATGGGTTCTAACAAAAATAGAGGGAGCACTAGGTTCAGGTCCCAACCTTACTCTTCTCCCCCATCCCCATGATTAATCTGTTGTGTTGGAACATTAGGGGGATTGCCCACCCCCTATCTTTGAAAAGACTTAAATAACTGAATAAGAAGCATAAACTTTGGTGTATTGCCATTTCGGAACCCATGGTTCATCTCAACACTTTGAAAATTGCAAAAGCCTTCCCTGGCTTCAATTTGTTCAATAATATTAGCAACAAAATTTGGGTTTTTTGTAGGAAAGAAATGAAGTGCTCTATCCTACTTAACCATACCCAAATCTTACATATGAATCTTAGCTTTATGGATATGGAGGTTTTTGCTTCTTTTGTCTATGCTGGCAGTTCTAAAGCAGCTAGAATTGATTTGTGGAAATCCTTGCAGCTCATCCAAGGTTCAGTTGACAAGGCCTGGCTAGTGGGAGGAGACTTCAATTGTGTTTCCTCTCCTGCTGAAAGGAAGCGGGGCAGACCTCCCAATCCCATTAATATATCATTCTTTAATGATAATATCCAAAAGGATGGGTTATTTGACCTGGGGTTTTGTGGTCCTACCTTTACTTGGAGAAGGAAGGATTTGTGGGAAAGGCTGGATAGAGTTCTTGCTAATGACAGTTGGATCCAACAGTTCTTGCAGACATCTGTTACACAACTAAGCCTAGCTGGTTCTGACCACAGGCCTTTACTGAGCACTATAGGAAATAAGATGACTAACCAGAAAAGCTCCTTCAGATATTTGAATGTGTGGTCTCAGCACTTAAATTTCTTGAATATTATTAAAGAACATTGGAAGAAAGACCTTCACCCTGACCCCTTCATCAACCTTTGAATTAATCAGAAGAGGGTAGCTAAAGCTCTTAAGCAGTGGAGCTGGAACACTTTTGGAGACCTCCTACTGATTGTTGATAAGGCCGAAAAGGAGGTAACTGAGCTGGAGGAGGAGCATAGCAAAGGAAGGGTTGATGAGGCTATTCTTCTTGAGGCTAATGAGAGACTCTTAAATGCTATCCAGTGGCAGGACCATTTCCTTCAACAAAAGACAGCAAAAGCCAAATTTCCTGAAGGAGATAGGAACATTAAATTCTATCATGCTTGCATCAAATACCAAAAGAAATGCAACACTATCCACTCTATCATAGATCAGAATGGTACTTGGCTCAAGAAGGAAGAGGAAATTGCTGAAAGTGCTGTGCAGTATTGTCATAGCCTAATGAATGGGACCATCATTGATAGAGAGCAAATTGACAGCAATTTAATTACAGACAGCAAGAAGTTCACTGCTAATCTGCACTTAAATGATATTCTTGATGAGGAGGAGATAAAATCTGCTTTGAATTCAATTGATAGTTCCAAATCTGCTGGACCTGATGGGTTTACTTCAAACTTTTATAAGAAGGCATGGGAAGTCATCAAGGATAAGGTGATCAAAGCTATTCAACATTTTTTCAAAGGAAACTCACTCCCTAACTATTTCAGTACCTCTACTATTGTCTTTATCCCAAAGAACTCTATCAAGGACAGCTGGAAGCAGTACAGAACTCTGAGTATAAATAATGTCATAAGTAAGATCATAAGTAAAATCATTGTCCACAGGCTTCAGCATGTTTTACCTCATCTTGTCAGCAGTAACCAAGCTGCCTTTGTTAAAGGCAGAAGTATTGGGGATAACATCCTTCTGGCTCAAGAACTTTTGCAGGATTTGGAGAAACCTTGCAGAGGGGGAAATGCAATTTTTAAGCTTGATCTAATGAAGGCTTATGACATGGTAAACTGGGATTTCATCATTGAATGTTTGGAGGCTAGGGGATTTTCCAGGGGGTGCTGCAAGATGATTAAAAGATGGCTTGAGGATAACATAAACTCAGTTTTTATAAATGGTAAAGCCCATGGTTTCTTTAAAGCCACCAGAGGGCTTAAAGAAGGGGACCCTTTGTCCTCCACCATTTTCATACTGGTGTTGGACTACTTCTCTAGACTGATGGATTACAAGGAGAAAAGGAAAAGCTTCAACTCTTATCACAATAGAGCTAGGATGGACATCAGCCATCTAATCTATGCTGATGACATCCTGCTGTTCACTAGGGCTTCTAAGCCTGCTACAAAGTGCATTATGGAGTGTCTTAAACATATCCAACAGGTGTCTCGGCTAAAGGTAAACAAGGACAAATGTGAGATTCTGACTAGCAAAAAAGTCTCTCTAGCAATCAAGCAATGGATGCATTCTTACACTGGTTTCTCTAGCTTGAGCCTCCCCTTCAAATATTTGGGGATTCATCTTACCAGAGGAAGAACAAAATTAGTCCAATTTGATGAGGTTACTGATAAGATAACCTCTACTCTTCAGGGGGTGGTCTAACTCCTTTTTGTCCAATGATGGTAGGATCACCCTACTGAAGAGCATTCTTACCTCTATCCCTTTGTATGCTCTCCAAGTGGCTACAATAAAAAGAAATACATATTTGTTGCTGGAAAGAACCTTAACTAGATTTTTGTGGGCTGGGAACAGAAAACAAGTGGCTTGGGCTAGTTGGCAAAAAGTGGCTAAACCATGAGAGGCTGGTGGTTTAGGTTTTAAAGGCTTGCGCCAGATGCAACACATTAGCCTGTGTAAGTTGTGGATTAAATTCAGACAAAATGAAAGATTATGGGCCAATTTCATGCAGGCCAAATACTGCAAGTTTATCCACCCTGGGGAGGTCAATAGGAAGGTGGGAGACTCCAGAATTTGGGTTCAGATGCTTAAGTCCAGAGAAGACATTGATAAGCTGCTAAGATGGGAGTTGGGACAAGGGAATATTAATTTCTGGAAAGACAACTGGTGTTCTAATGACTGTTTGGAACCTTTACAGGATGAAAAGGAGGGGATTTATTGGTCGAGGACTGCTGGGTTGGCAATGCTTGGTCTGAGGACTTCTTGAGGGGCTTACTGAAGGAGCAGTCTGCTAGTTACATCTCTACTATCTAATTTGATAGAAAAAATAAAGACAAACTCAACTTGCTGAAGAGGACTAGATCTAGTATCTCAAAAGATATCCAAAATTATCTGTACTGCTGGGACACTTGCCAGTGGAATATTTTCTCTTGCCAAAAACACCTCACCCCTTCCATGCTATTCTTTTCTTGGAGAGTACTTAATAACCTTCTCCCCACTGATGATATTCTGAAACTTAAATGCCTGAAAGGTCCTTCTAGATGCAATCTATGCAAGCTAGATCAGGACACAAGGGATCATTTATTCTTCAGGTGCAACTTTGCTAAGGAGGTTTGGAGTAGATTAACCTCCCAAATGAACATCAACCTGATTAACATTGGTTGGGATAACATTACAGAATGCACTAAAGACTGGAAAGAGATAAACCTCATGCCAATTCCCTTCATTGTTGCTTGGTTTATTTGGATGGCTAGAAACATGGACAAACATGAGGATAGGGAGGCCAGTGCTACATGGATGATGTCTAACTGCTGGGCTTACCTAAACAAGCTTATACACTGGAGGAAGTTCCCCACAATCCTACATACCACAACTTACATGGGAGCTAATCACATTAAAATTATCAAGGTGAGATGGGAGAAACCTCCTTATCCTTTCATTAAAATTAACACTGATGGAAGCTACACAAACAAGAGAGCAGGTATTGGGGGAATTTTCAGAGACCACAAAGGGAAGACTTTGCTGTTCTACAAGGCCCCTTATATAGCTGATGAAGCTTTGGAAACTGAAGCTGCTGCTCTATTCTCAGCTTTAAATTTTGCTAAGAAGAATAATTGGCAGTGGATTGTGGCTGAAGTGGATTCCTCCCTGCTGGTGGAGTGNGGGTTCAGATGCTTAAGGCCAGAGAAGACATTGATAAGCTGCTAAGATGGGAGTTGGGACAAGGGAATATTATTTTCTGGAAAGACAATTGGTGCTCTAATGACTGTTTGGAACCTTTGCAGGATGAAAAGGAGGGGGATTTATTAGTCAAGCTGGGTTGGCAATGTTTGGTCTGAGGACTTCTTGAGGGGCTTACTGAAGGAGCAGTCTACTAGTTACATCTCTACTATCCAATTTGATAGAAAAAAAGGACAAACTCAACTTGCTGAACAGGACTAGAGCTAGTATCTCAAAAAATATCCAGAATTATCTATACCGCTGGGATATATGCCAGTGGAATATTTTCTCTTGCCAAAAACACTTCACCCCTTCCATGCTGTTCTTTTCTTTGAGAGTAATAACCTTCTCCCCACTGATGATATTCTGAAATTTAAAGGCCTGAAAGGTCCTTCTAGATGTCATCTATGCAAGCTAGATCAGGACACAAGGGATCATTTATTCTTCAGGTGCAACTTTGCTAAGGAGGTATGGNACTGAAGAGCATTCTTACCTCTATCCCTTTGTATGCTCTCCAAGTGGCTACAATGAAAAGAAGTACATCTTTGCTGCAGGAAAGAACCTTCAACAGATTTTTGTGGGCTGGGAACAGAAAAAAAGTGGCTTGGGCTAGTTGGCAAAAAGTGGCTAAACCGTGGGAGGCTGGTGGTTTAGGTTTTAAAGGCTTGCACCAGATGCAACACATTAGCCTGTGTAAGCTGTGGATTAAATTCAGACAAAATGAAAGCTTATGGGCCAATTTCATGCAGGTCAAATACTGCAAGTGTGTCCACCCTGGGGAGGTCACTAGGAAGGTGGGAGACTCCAGAATTTGGGTTCAGATGCTTAAGGCCAGAGAAGACATTGATAAGCTGCTAAGATGGGAGTTGGGACAAGGGAATATTATTTTCTGGAAAGACAATTGGTGCTCTAATGACTGTTTGGAACCTTTGCAGGATGAAAAGGAGGGGGATTTATTAGTCAAGCTGGGTTGGCAATGTTTGGTCTGAGGACTTCTTGAGGGGCTTACTGAAGGAGCAGTCTACTAGTTACATCTCTACTATCCAATTTGATAGAAAAAAAGGACAAACTCAACTTGCTGAACAGGACTAGAGCTAGTATCTCAAAAAATATCCAGAATTATCTATACCGCTGGGATATATGCCAGTGGAATATTTTCTCTTGCCAAAAACACTTCACCCCTTCCATGCTGTTCTTTTCTTTGAGAGTAATAACCTTCTCCCCACTGATGATATTCTGAAATTTAAAGGCCTGAAAGGTCCTTCTAGATGTCATCTATGCAAGCTAGATCAGGACACAAGGGATCATTTATTCTTCAGGTGCAACTTTGCTAAGGAGGTATGGAATAGATTAACTTCCCAAATGAACATCAACCTGATTAACATTGGTTGGGATAACATTACAGACTGCACTAAAGACTGGAAAGGGATAAACCTCATGCCAATTCCCTTCATTGTTTCTTGGTTTATTTGGATGGCTAGAAACATGGTCAAACATGAGGATAGGGAGGCCAGTGCTACATGGGTGATGTCTAACTGCTGGGCTTACCTAAACAAGCTAATACACTGGAGGAAGTTCCCCATGATCCTGCAGACCACAACTTACATGGGTGCTAATCACATTAAAATTATCAAGGTGAGATGGGAGAGACCTCCTTATCCTTTCATTAAAATTAACACTGATGGAAGCTACACAAACAAGAGAGCAGGCATTGGGGGAATTTTCAGAGATCACAAAGGGAAGACTTTGCTGTTCTACAAGGCCCCTTATATAGTTGATGATGCTTTGGAAACTGAAGCTGCTGCTCTATTCTAGGCTTTAAATTTTGCTAAGAAGAATAATTNGTAAGCTAGAATATATATATATACATACATATACAAGGTTTTGTTTTCTCCCTTCTGTTTGAGTTGAGTCTGTTTGTGGATGGGTCACCCTTATGATTGAGCTATGTGTTTATTTTGGTCTTTAGATAGGGGAGCCCTTCCAAATCTTGTAATTGTTTTCTTTTGGATCAACATGCAAGGAGCTGAATAATGCTCCTTACACCAATATAAATTTTTATGTATATAGTTTAGGAAAATATGAAATCAAACTGACCCCATATTTTTCATAGTTTAAATGAAAGAGTGTTATACCTCAAATCTTGTATTTATCCCAAAGGATAAACACAAGACTTGAATATGAGGCTCGATCAAATAAACTAAGAAATATATGATATCTATTTGGTCTGCGAAACCATTTTATTTGCCGACAAGTTTCCCTATTTAATCTGAAGAATTAAATAGGGTTTATATTAAGCTGGGTTCAGATAAGCTTCCTATAAAGGCAAGCCCCTATAGTTAATTACATCTTAGATAACCAAAATCACCCAAGAAAAATCTTGATAAAAATCAGGAAATATTATCTTCAAAGAGGTCAAAAGATAGGACTTTTCAATGAAATCAGACAAAGAGGTGTGAAATGGGAATGGCTCAAATTTGGAACATCAGACAAAGAGGTGTGAAATGGGAATGGCTCAAATTTGGAACATTTGTTGTAGAATCCAAAGGAGGAAGAACTAAGTGATGTCATAGATTCGGAGGAGAACCTCAGTGACTTCCCGATCTATCCTAATGTTTGGCTTCAGTTTTGAGGAGAAATATTGAAGTGTTTCATCCTGCCAATTTTATTAGTTATGGCTTACATTCATGTGAAACGATCACACAAACAGCCTAGAAAATGTGAGGGTTTAGGTCGTGAAGAACAACCACCTCGGAATCCTAAAACAAGTTAGGGATTAGATTGTAAAATAGAGTTGTACAAAGGCCTAACGATGAGGTGAGGATTTATGTTTCATAAGCAAACAACCCCAAAATTCCATGGCTTTATTGTTCAATTCTAAGGAAGGAATGGTTTAGCTGGGGAAGACATGTTTTGCCATTGAAGATGGTCATGCTACCCACCATGCTAGCTTCAAGCTCCTTGTCGTGATGAGTTCAACTTTTCTAAGGTGTCAGGTCATGATGTCAAATCAAATGGCCCTATTGTTATGGTCATTAAAAAATTTTGGGCATATTAAAGTTAATTAGAGTGACACAGGTTAGGATCCTACAATTCGCTCGTTCTGGTACCACTATTTTCTATTGGATTCACTTAGTCAAAATGAATTTACTAAACTCAACTTAATGAGTTCCACACTTTCATTTAGACCGTTGGAAGTCTAGTTAGAAATCGTAGGTTACCTTCTCCGAAGGATTTCTGATCATCCGATAGAGACATCTTAATTTAGTTGTAATTGTGGATTTTTGATGTTTATGATTAAATTTTGAGTTCTCTTATATTTTGAATATTGTGGCGGTGAATTTTATCTTGGTTGATTTTAGTTTTGCTTTTGGGTTATCCTTAAATGGTTTGAAATGATTTTTGAACAAATTTGGATATTTTGGGTGAATTTGAGGATTTTTACCAAATTTAGGGTTTCAAGGGCATTTAGGTAGTTTGGGTGGATTTGGGGACAAAAGGCCAAGTTGGATATTTTTGTAGAATCAGGGTACCAACCACCCTATATGAGCAATGGACCAATGAAATCCCCATTTGGGTCCTCCATGTACTGTTCTTAGCTAAACCCTATCATAGGGTCAGTGGGTTCCATCTACATGAGTTTCCCAAAATATCAAGGGATTGAAGTCAATAATTTTGGGTTTGGAGTTGTGGGTGATTGTGAGTGAGAGTGAGTGTAAGTGAGTGAACTAGCCCCAGACCAACATCCAGTGTCAACCCTAAGGTCAAGCAGTTCTATGGGAGCTCTCCTTGAGCTCCTTTAGAATGACCCCACCTACTAAGTGATAGAGGTTAGGACCAATATGTAGAGCTTCAAGTTGAGCAAAGGGGAGAGTAGAATGTTTAATGGTGAGGGTTCCTTTTCTAGTTTTATAGGAATAGTCAACAGAAAAGTCCTATAGCTAGACCCTAGGCTAATACAGAGGAAAAACCTAAACCTCAATCAAAAGTGAGATCAATAAGAGTATAAGAAAATATATATAATGGGAAGCTTGAGGAGAAGACTTATCAAAAATTAGTTTAACTATACTTATTCTGAATAATCAACTCCTGTACATTCCTAAGTTTATTGATGTTTAAGAAGTATTACTAAACTATTTAAAGGGAGTGTTTAAATTTTAATTATTTACCATCTAGAGTATTCTATTTCACATTTACTGATTTTTTTAATTAAATATAAATTTAATTATTCTTGGTCGAATATAAGATTTCTTATACATTTAAATTAGACTTATTTGTTAATGACTTATATTTTCATCATAATGAATCTCTTAGTGTTACTTGAAAACAACTAACATTTAAGTTTAATGGATTTTGATGTGTAGAAAAGTAATATAATATTTCATTATGATGTACACATTTTTAAGGATTACATTGCACTTTAAATTATTTAATTTTATATTTTTATTGGAGGTACAACATGTAATGCAAGTGAGGAAACATGGAAGGTACTTGGAACAAATGATCAGATTAAGGACTAGCCCTTAGACACCAGACTCCAAGGAGCTTAGGAGCCAGTTGCTTACTTGGACAACCCGATAGGTTGGCCCCTAAGTGTCAACAACTGTGCACCTACGCGCCGCAATACTGGCGCCTAGCCGCCTGAACCATGAGCACCTAGGCACCCATACCATCTGAAACATACAAGGAGATTGGCGCTTAGGCGCCAGCCTCTAGGCGTTAGCAATTTTCTTTGAGTTGTTTTAATAGTTAGGAAGCCCGTTGTAGGGAGTTTCTTAGGACGATGTAGATTGATTTTCATTCTAATTGATAGAGAATATAAATAGCAATGTATTAGGGACTTATGAGGTTATTGAACATTAGGGAGGATTGATGTAGGCAGGACTTATGATTGATGAGGGTTGGACATTTCAGAGTTTAATTTGCAGTAAAGTTTCTTCTTCTTTTTCTAGTACAGTGGATAGGAAGCGTCTTTAGTAGAAACAACCTAGTAGTCAAGAGGAGCATTTATTGGGCATCTTTAGGTTATTTTATAGGAGAAGAATAAAATTTTTATTGTGTCTTGTTGTTGTGTTTCTATTTTAAACATTGGATAGGAGATTTCTCTTGTTTCAATTAATCTGTGTTGTGTTTTTCTCTTATTTTTTGAGTAGAGTCCTTTTCCTTACCTTGTGATGATTATGTATAAGATAAGAAAAGTGCTTTTAAATTACTTTTATTTTTTAGGTTTGATGATTAAAAATCAGATCTCTATTTTCTTTTCAATAATGCCATGTGAAATGCTAAAAATGTGTTATGATTCATAATGACTTGGGAAAACTATGGTAGAATCAGCTTGGTTAGTCACATTAAACTATGGGGTATAGGTTGATATGCCTTATAAGGAGATGCACAATGTTAGGGAAAAATGCTTCAACGTGTTAGTTACAGGATTTAAGGAGTTAAATTTATTTTAACCAATTTTCTTTATGCAATTAAGAGAAGATAAAGAATTGTGTTGCTCCTATTTGTCACTACACTTTTCTAATTGGCACTTTGCTTTTCTTGTAATCCACTTACATTATGACAATGGAGGGTATCTTATGATTTTAATATTCATCAATCCAAATAACGTTAAGTCGGACTACTTGTATAGGATTTAAATTTGTTATTTGTTGTGACAAAGTAGGTCAGATTATTGAATTGAAACTATTTAAACTATTCTGGCTAGTACTTATATCAGTAAGCTAGAACTTTTCCAACAACTAATTCCCTCGCTCTCTGTGGGATCGACATTCCATACTCTAAACTCTGATATTGCTAATACGACACGTGCACTTGCGTGAGCCCCGAGAGTTTGATTGCACCTCATAGCGGGTATCAAGATCACATCATATATTTTGTCACATATAGTCCCCCATGTATACTGATTTACATATAGGAGTTAACTCATAGTTATTATAAATGTAGCGAGTGCATCTGACTTTTTGTTTTTTTGTGCTAGACAGGAAGTTCGGACGAGAACACATTTTAAGTTCTTCTAAAGAGAATCAAAGCCAAAAGCCAAGTTCTGCGAATGAGTGTTTGAGTTTCTTAAGCGAGCAATCGTTTCTAATGGTCAACACAATAAGTTATTGTTCATGTTCAGCAGCTCATTATTGAGGGCCCATGAAAGTTGTTTGGTTAGCAGACTTGGCAAAGATCCGGTTCAAGGTAATCAAAGATTTCAGGTTACTTGGAGGAACAATGGCCCGTCATATGTTGCCAGTATTTAAAATTGGTTCGCACATAGCTGCTTGTTGAACTCAATTCAAGCTCTGTTAGAGACTTTATTGACTTAACCTACGCGAATAGAGGTGTACAATACGATAATTGTTTTCATTAATCTTCAATAATTCCTCATAAGATATTAAAGTTTTTCTTTCCCCTCAAATCTTACAAATAATGAGTTTCTGCTGCAGCTCCACTTCATGCTTGTCGTCTATTAAAATAATCCAGTACTCGTCACAATTCAGCAAAAATTTCTTCTGTAACAGACAACAACAGACAAAAATTAGATACGCAGCTGCTAGATCATGGATATTATTGATTTTTTTTTACATTAAAGCAAGATAAATGTGCCTTAATCTTTCACCAGAAGACAAAAGCCCAAGTAATTAGAGGAAAGAAAATAAAGCTGCTTAGCACTAAGTTGATTGAGTAGTAAATCAATAAAGAACAACTCATAGCCAAGACAAGCATGATTGGTTCCCTTCAATACTAATGCCAAGAAAGGTCCTACTATTGCTCTTGATCCGACGTGACAGTTCCAGTA
Source organism: Phalaenopsis hybrid cultivar (assembly GCA_002079205.1). Taxonomy (NCBI): domain Eukaryota; kingdom Viridiplantae; phylum Streptophyta; class Magnoliopsida; order Asparagales; family Orchidaceae; genus Phalaenopsis; species Phalaenopsis hybrid cultivar. Next base: position 66,352 of record JXCR01138995.1, on the reverse strand, counting down.
AGGCATATCTCCGAAAGCTCAATGAACAGGCCTTCGTAGCAGCTTCCTCAAACTTTGTGTTGCCTCAGATTTCCACTAAAATCCACAAAGTTGCAATGCTTCCGTTCTCCGAAGCATTGCCCACTACTGCATGACAACTTTGTTTTTCAGAAAGTAAAGTTAGGATCACAGAAGAGGAATGGAGGGGGTTTAAAAGTGAGTGTAAGGAAACGAAAAGCTTCAACCCAAAACTCCAAAAAGCCTAAAATTAGCCAAGGGCATTTTGTCTTTCTCTTCTTCTTTCACACACATGGGGAATAAGAAGGAAAACTGAATCAGATCAGCAAGAATGTAGAAAATTTTTTATTATTATTTAATAAGAATGTAATATTCTTGATTACAAATTTTCCACTAACACTACAAAATAGGCAAATCTAAGCATCACAAAAGGTGATTAAAACGTCAGGTGCCCACAACCTGTGAGGTAAATTTGCATCAACTATGCAGGCAAGATGTAAGGTTTTGGCGCTCTGCACAGGATGCATTATGAAAATGGGGCCACCATTATGTAATCCCCACTACGATGACAAGGACAGCCACTTGTTAAAACCTTCATGATTCTCCGAAGCTGGAATTTTTAAATATAATAAATGAACAAAATATACAAAGTTTTTCCACCTTATTGGTTTTGTCTCTTCAGCAACATTGAATTGAAAAGGCTCAAACTAAGCTGAAACATTTATTGATAGCTTTAGACAGGCGCTTAGAAAACTCTTCAATAAAATAGAGTCAGGTGGAAGCATGCGACTCCATCCAATGGGATTTTTTTTGTTGTCCATAGCCCCAGAGATCTTACAAACTCTGTCCACCAAAACGTCACGGAAGGTGGCACACATACATACATACACCCCTATACTGATTCCTTATGCGGCAGATCTCATGTGCTATTATTCGAGGACCAACGTGCTATGTGCTCACGTATTTCTTGCAACTATAATTCAAATTTACTAGGTAAGAATATTGGTGATGTTAGTATTTCCCCTGATAAATGTAACACTTTTGAGCACTATAATAGGCATTGCCACTTAACTTGGAGTTGACCATAAAAAAATTTGACCCTACCACTTGCTTCATGGAGCAAAACATGAGAGCGTCAAAAGAAATGGGATCGGTAGGGATTTGGGAAGATAATCCCACGAGGCCAATCTATACAACATGAGCATCCTTCCTGGACATGGTGTATAATTAAGCATACAAAATGAGAATATAAGCACTACACATTTATTAGTGTGTATTAGGAACAAAACTTAAATTAAGATGGGAGAACAAGTATACCAGAGATCACAAAAATAAAACACAATAATAGATAGTTTAGAGAGATTTGGATATATCTGCTGTGACATGGAGATTAATTACTCTAGAATGATGTTCATCAAGAATTTTTGTTCATAAAGTTGAGGGTAAACTAAATTTCTCTATATCAATGATTAAACTGTAACGAAAGCATCGAATTAACTACACAAAGATAAAAGTTGAATATGAAGAAGGCTTTGTTGCTACTACTATTCTATTCTTTTATATGTTGTGAGAGCTTTTTCTTATCATAATTAAATTCCTTTCCTTTTGAAGGAGCTTAAAGAGCACAGGTTCTTGATCCCTTCTTTAAGCACCCAAAACAAAATTCCTTACTTTAATGTCTTGATTGCTAGCCCGTCTCCCCACTGTTTTCGTCTTTCTTTTATTTACTTGAGGTTTTGTGAGGTGAAACCCGATCTTTTAAGGCTCTAGTTACAGTAGTAGCAAGAAATGAGTTTGGAAACATATAACTTATTACCTTATTCCGTAAGTTATTATGGGTTCTTTTAAAAAAAAGCTCATAACCTATCTCAAAAAATAATAAATGATATCTCTAAGATAATATAAATACATTAAATTTAATATCTTAAAAAAAATTTTATAATCCATAAGAATTTATATTAATCAATGATTTAAATTTAGATAAGTGATTCAAATATATCCTGTAAAAATTTTCGAGTATAAATTTTATCTCCATTTTATTAATAACTACCCATTTGATAAAACATTTAGCTTACATGCTTAATGACCGTATATGAATGCCTCTATGCGTAGCGCAATCATACCATTATATGTGGAGGATGCATGAAGTTATAAAAAGCCTATAATTTATTTAAGGAATCATTACTATAAGAATGTCAATATAAATTTTCCCCTTTTATTCTGATGAACTATGTAGTAACTCCTCTGAGTATACTTTGTATGCAATAGTACTTGTCATATATATCTGGCTATATGTCAATATATATATATATATATATATATATATATATATTTGGTGAAAGGAGTTGTTTATGACTCCCTACATGTTGAATTAAAAAATACTAGTACAAACTTCAGAGAGGGGGTTGGAGATTTCACTGTTGGTTCAATNAAAAAGGACTAGTACAAACATCAGAGAGGGGGCTGGGGATTTCACTGTTTGGTTCAATACAGGAACCTAGGAAATCCCCCAAAAACTTTAGGTGTCACCCTCAAAAAAGAAAAACTACAATGACTCAATAAAAGGAAAAAAGTGTGAGATTGCATCTGCCCCCACATTAATCATTTATCTTTGTAGACTATTCTGATGTGAGGGACATGTAGCAGATAAAAGAGAGCAGGTGGAGGGTTGACAGCAACTTCAGTCTCATTAGAGTGTGATCCAAGTTGGGCCAACCAGTTTGCAGGCTGGTTACCTTCCCTATAGATAAAAGTGAACTGAATTTGCATCTTGCTAGTGAGATCTCTGATTTTGCTTATCCAGTAAGAGTAGTGCCAGGGAGTCTCCTCCTCCTGATTTAAAAGGGGAATAATCACAGCAGAATCCACTTCTAACCAAATTCTATTCCAATTAGCCTTAGTGGCAAGGTTGATTGCCCAATACACAGCAATGAGTTCAGTTTCAGTATCATCATTGGCCTGGACAGGGGTATGAAAGTACAGCAAGCACTTACCCAAATGATTTCTGTATATACCTCTGACACCAGCTCCATTTTTAGTAAAGCTTCCATCAGTGTTAACCTTCACAATAGGATGATTTGGGGTTTTCCAGTAGACTCTAATGACTTGAATAAAATCAGACTTAATGGAAGTACAGGAGTTAGAAATGTTAGGAAAACCTTTCCAATTAATCATCTTATGCAAGTAAGTTACACAATTTCTGGCAGTAATCCCCACATTTGGATTTGCATCTTCAAATTTGACCTTGTTTCTTTCCATCCA
>JXCR01138995.1:47373-62435 GCA_002079205.1 Phalaenopsis hybrid cultivar | reverse complement strand
TTTTATACTGGCCACTTTGGTAATAGAGTGAGGTTTCAGAAGACATGCTAACTTACCCAGGGACCAGTTATCACCATCCCAACAATCAGCCACTTTCAATTCACTATTGTATAAATTGGTAATGGGGGAGAGCCAATATTTAGGACACCAATTATCAAGCCAAAACTTGATTTCCCCATTACCCAGCTCCCAACTGTAGTTGGTTTCAGTAATTTGTCTGATTTTCAGCATTTTCACCCAAATTCTAGAATCACCAATTTTCCTTAAGACCAATGTGGGGTGCTGATCTTTGCAGTACTTACCCCACATGAATTTTGCCCACAGTGAATTTTGGGTCCTAAACTTAATCCAGAGTTTACAGAAATTGACTTGAAGGAGTTGATCAAGGTCCTTAAAACCAATTCCCCCATCAATTTGGGGTTTAGCTGCTTTCCTCCACGAAGCCCAATGCATTTGCTGTCTTTGACCAGACCACAGGAATTTATTAAACAGTCTCTCCAGCTGTGCTTGAGTGCTTTTCTTTATAGTAGTCATCTGTAGTATATAAGCTGGGAAGGTAANCTATGTATATATATATATATATATATATATATATATATATACAATGTTTTGCTTTCTCCCTTCTGTTTGAGTTGAGTCTGTTTGTGGATGGGTCACCGTTATGAGTGAGTTATGTGTTTATTTTGGTTTTTAGATAGGGGACCCCTTCCAAATTTTGTATTTGTTTTCTTTTGGATCAACATGCAAGGAGCCGAATAATGCTCTTTACACAAAAAAAAAGACCACTTATGTATTTTCTCTTTTTTTGATGGGGAATTATCACCCCCCACCCCCTTTGTACTCACCCTGTACCCCTTTTTTGCTTTGTTNATTTGTTTTATATATATATATATATCTGTGTGTCTGTGTGTATGTATGTATGTATGTATGCATGCATGTATGTATACATACATGAATCCAATATTACCGAGTGCAAATGAAAAAAATTTAAAATGTAAACTAAGATAAAATTATAAATATTAAATCAAATAATTTAATGTGATGAAAAAGTTAGAGCAAATGGGGGAAACAGACATTATTCAACTTACAATCTTGGTCATCCCACGACCAGGATAGTGATAGCCGGCAGAGAGGCCCTCCGTCGCATCAGACCTGAGGTAGAGCATGAGCCAAGGATATTTTTCTGATGTCCTGAGATAGTGATGAAACTTCCACCCTTTATCCTCACCGCTACCAAATTCCTTCTCCCACACAACCGAGAAGTAGGAGATGCCGTTCAATCCTTCGCTGACATCTGCGTCGAGCTCATAAGTACCAAAAAAGCTTCCTTTGAGCCTGTCTTCGTTGTCCGACAAAGCAGTGTAGTTGTGGAAGAGAAGTGGCTGGTTCATGCATCTTTCCTCAGCAAAGCAGGGGAAGCGAGGTTCTGGTGGGAAGGGGCCGACCTTCTTTCCATTCGAAGGGCAGAGGCCGGACTTGGTGTCAAAGTTGCCGTTTTTGAGCATTACCATCCAATAATGCCATGGAGCCGGCTTGTCATTAACCTCACACTTGGTGCCCAGATACATTTCTTTTTTCACAGCGTAGAGATCCACGTTCTCGCCGGTTTGATTTGCCCCCATTCTGTTGTCTTGCTCGCTCACGAGATGCACAACTTCTCGATGGACTTTCGCGCAGCCGTCTGCAACAAGCGATCATCTTTAAGAAAATAAAAGTTGTCTAGTAAAAGCGTCTCCGAAAGTAAGAAGAAAGAAATGCACCGCTAATTAACTTTCACATAGTTTTCAAGAAATGTTCTGAAATGCAGGCACTAACATAACTGTCATTATATATTGCGCCCAATTATCTCTCATTAAAATTTTTTATAAAACATTTTTCTTTTTTAAATTTTTTGAATTGTGGGTTGGGCTGGTTGGCGTTACTGTACTTCAAAAGTAAGGGCACTTTATCAAAGAACCATTAGCTTTCATAGTGGCTGACCGCAATTCTGCCCCATTAATCCAAACCATTACAACAAACAAAGAAAAGATTCAAGTCAGTGTAAAACAGAGAAAAAATAACTTAGAGTTGTTGCACTGGATCCACATTATATATAATCAGACATATATTTAAAAGAAAAATACGAGGTTATGGACACGCTATTTGATTCATTAGATCCAAATAGGAAAATAATTTAGAAAAAAAAATCAATACTTCGGCCGACAAGTCTGTCGTGTAGAGACCATTATAAGTATTAGAGAGAGCATTTACACAAAATTAATCTTTTTTTAAATTAAACTTTTGTTTTAGATTAGATTGCAGAGAAGAAATCATGATATTCTTAACTGTTTCAACTTTTTCCATCCTTAATATTGGACTTTATTTTCATACTCTAAAAACATAGATTGTTCATGCGAACATTCAGGCGGTCTCAGGAATGACTGAATAGAATGAACAAACGGTCCGACAAACATCAGACAACTATATAGCACCGACTATTGGGTAACTACTATCATGAAAAATAATAGTGGCTTGAGATAATGCATTTTATCATAGATACATAATCCAAGAGCAGGTTGCTTATCTGATTACGTTTATTTACCATCTGCTCGATGAAAGAACCTTACTCTAAGACGATATGTGCTCATATTCTGACTCCACGGATTGGGCGACCATAGAGCACTAAAACCGACCAAACGATAAAGGGTTAGCTGAACGAATATAATTCAAACACCCGAACAAAATGGTTATGAATGTGAAGCAAAATTTAAGGGATAACGTATAGCCGTGTTGGCATCCGTTATGAGGTCGAAATAAATAATATTTAGTTATAAATGTGTAAATGTAAGAGCTCATTAACTATAGAAACATTTCTCTCATTAATAAGGAAACACCATGTAACTTACAAATCCTACCTATGAATTATAAACAGGGGGATAATTTTTAGAAAGGGCAAAACAAAATTCTAGCTAAAAGACAAGTATCAAGTATTCAAATCATTCTTCTTCCTCTATTTCATCTGATTAAGGCTCTACACCTTAGGCGTGATCCATCGAATAATATATGATACAATATCCTAAAAGGTGCAGTGATCGTGGAGTCATGTCGTCCACAAGATGAGAGTACGATAGTCTAAATGAACACACTAAGGAGAGACTTCCAACATTGATTCTGTTCGAGAATTCGTACAACAATAAATCAAAGCGCTCCATGACTGGATGGTCGGGCAAATTGCAAAGTTGGCTCGAAAAGTACTTGAGGGAAGGGTACAACCTCTTCCTCAACCCAATCCATCGACACACCATTCGTCAGTTTAACAGGTCGTTCTTGCACCCAAACCTCCATTTCAACAGGCAGCACCAGTAGTCGAATGAGAAGATGAGTCTCATTATCAGGATAGTGTCAGGTCTGCACAAAGGGGAGGACCGCCACCGGGAGCAATAGAAAACTAACGCCACATAGAATATGTGTTCTCTCAACATATTATGGAGTCTAAACCACCAGAAAAATTCAAGGTTCCCATCTTGGCACCATACAAAGGTCAAAGTGATCTCGCTGACCATATTGCGTCCTTTGTGTCGGCAATCTGCCTTATCAAAATTTTAGATGCATTAAAATTTTGATTCTCTACATGCTCTCTGATTGTTCAACGGGCTTCCCATAAGAATTATTAATTCCTTCAGAGATTATACGAAGTTACTTTTGGGGTAGTTTGCTAGTGCCCAAAAGCCACAATAGGATTCATATTCTTTGTTATATATGAAATGTGTATCGAACGAGAGTGTGTTGTATTATGTAACTAGATTTTAGAAGTAGATGCTTGAAGCCCAGAACATGGAGCCAGCATTCACTAAGGCAACGCTAACACAAGTATTAAAGAGTATACAGTTCCAATACTTTATGGGTTTAACGAAACCCAATACTCTGGAGGAAATTCTGTAGCTAGCCAATGACCACATTGTGGCTGAAGAATATATGAACTATTCGATTTTCAGAGTTGGAAAATCGGATCGACAATCATACAGGAACTACTTGAGGAAGATGTTGGAAAGATAAAGATGACTCTCATTCGAAAAGGGAAGGAGGACATTCTTCCCAACAATACAAAAGTAGATCGCGACGTACGTAAATGTAAACAAACAAATGAGTAGTCTACGAGAGACCGGAGGACATCCAGGTTCACACCATTTTAGGCTTCTATGGCAGAACCCGTAGATGCAACAAAGACAGGTAGTATTTCCAAAAGGTGACACTACTAAAAGCCGGAGATTTCCTCTGGAACCGCAACAAATACTGTAAGTATCACCAAGACCACAATCATTATGTTGAAGAATGTGAGCACCATTGCAGCCTTGTAGATTAGCTTATTCAAGCCAAAAAGCTCAAGGAGTTTGTAATGTTCGAGACTTAGACTCTGCGGAAAGGTAAAGCTCCAACAGAAAGCAAGTCGATCGACAATTCTGAGATAACACCTAGATAGTTCCAACAATCTTGGGAGGTGACATGTATACCAGAATCAACAAGAAAAGAACTTAGTTGGAAGATTACTACACTTTCATACCCTCTCCAAAGATGAAATCACATCCAACTATCATTTTCACTAACATTGTATCTTCCTCTAGCCGGAAATCCATATAATGATGACGTTGTTGTCACAAAGCTCATGAATAACTATCATGTTGGTAGAATCTTGATCGACAACGGGAGGTCGGAAAACATTTTATTTCGGGCTGCATTTTAGAATATGAGGTTGACGACCAACATATTGACTGCACCAACTGGACCACTGTCTAGTTTCTCTGGTGAACGAAAGGAGGAACTAGGGGTAATAGCCCTCTTTGTTACTTCGGGAGAGGGTGGTAATAATCAGCTTACTAATATGAAGGATTTTCTGGTGGTTTACGCACCACTAACCTACAATGTGATATTCAGTCGGACCCTCATAAAAAACTTCTAGGTTGTAGTATCAACATAACATGTAGCTGTGAAATTCCCCTACAAATGAGTGGTAGTCCCAGTGTAGGGAGATCTAGAGCAATCCCGAATGTGCTACATGCAAGCGGTAAGTAGTATGGAGCACAGAGCGTTGGACATACAACACAAACTAGAAGGAGGCCCCGCAAATATACAAGTTCAAAGTCTCCCAATATCTTCTCAGTGGAGGCATATTATTCTGAAAGTCAACCACGCCCTTGCATTTATGATGCGTTAGAGAAAGTGAATTGGAAGACATCATCCGAGAAGTAAATTTGAGAGAATGCAAAAGCCATTCAGGAGAAAAAAACATTGGCTCATTAGGTACAAAAAGAAGGTTATTTTTGGCCAACATTCATGAAGGATGCAAAATAGTTTTCATAAAGGTGTGAATAATGTCAAAAATATGCTCCGCTACAGTACCAACCAGCTCACAAATTGCAACTGATTGACAGCCTCTGACCCTTCGAAGTGTGGGAGCTACATATTCTTAGTCCATTCTGGCCTTCCATATGAAAAATGAAAGTTCTATTAGTAGTTGTGGACTATTTTCCTAATAAGATAGAAGCTAAAGCACTTGCTCGGATCATAGCAGGCATGGTTCATACTTTTATCTAGACGGATATAATTTGTCGGTATAAGTTATCCCTAAAAGTCATTACATATAATCAAACTCAATTTGCTAATCAAAGGGTACAAAATTTCTATCAGAACCAGGGAATTAATTTAAAATTTTCATCAGTACATCACCTGAAAGCTAATGGTTAAGCTAAATTTGTTAGCAAAGCCATACTAAGCTTATTAAGAATGAAGATAAAATATGCAAAAGGTAAGTGGGCGCATAAGCTTCATTCAGCCCTTTAAGCCATCCAAACCATAAAAAAAATTGGTGCTTTCCCATAAAATGAAAGCTATATAACCAGTTAAATATAATAATAACATTTAAAGAGTTATCATTGCAACGTCGTTTGGCAAAGGGGAGCTAGCAACTGACAACATAAGATTGGAGAAGGCGTCTCACTTGCTCTTGATCAATTTTAAGAAAATCGAATGAATGTTGCTCTACTGTAAGAAGAGATGAAAAGAACAACCAACACTACAACAAAAATGTACGAGAAAATTTATTTTTTTGTGAAATATTTGGTTTTAAAAAATATTGATCCAGCTACCATAGGACAGTCGGTTGGCCCCGGTGCGTAAAAGTTAAAAACACACACTGGGAAAGTTCTTCAATGAACGTGGAGTAGAGACAAATTACATATTTTTTTTTTTCTGAAAACAAAATATTTTATTTTGTATCGGTAATCACATATGAGAAAACTCATTATTATAAAATCAAATATTTTATTTATCTCAGTTGAAAAGTACAAAATGTCCAAAGGATAATACAGACAAAAGGTAGACCCATTACAAATTATTTGACAAGAACAGACTTTCAAGGGGGGTGAAAGCTCTATGTTGAAAATCGCTAAATGAGACGTCACCAGGCTCGTCACATTCTCTTTGTTTACATTATCTCCTCAGTACAGGAATTTGGTGGAGATAGGGAGGATACAACTGCCAAAAGACTTCATAACGTCGCTCCTCTGCCACTAGTGAAAGGGAGGTGACCAGACCTCTGGCAATAACCATTGAACAGACATATAGTATTCTCTAGGAATGTGTTGTAGCATTAGCTTTCTGCATGGGAAACTAGGCCTGTTCACGGAGGGGGACTTAACTCAGTAGACCATCACATAAGGTGTCAAGTTTGACCACCAACTCGGAGAAAGCCCCCTCCTTCGACAGTCAACTCGAAGAAAAGAAAGGCAATGCATAACCATTGCAAAGCTCATCAATCAAATCGACGGAAAGTTAATTTCATTTTCAACTCCACATAGAGCAGACTGAACTCTCATATCCCACACGAGCCCACTAATAATTTCATTTGAATTTAAGCATGCTACAAAGGTCCCCTTCCCTTTTTTATAAGCGGGAGGGTTAAATATTCCTACAGAAATCATCCAACAAAAGCTGCTACGAGCCCACCATGAAAAGAGATATCAAAACCATTGCAAGAAAGGTCTAAACTATAGCAGGGCACCTAATGGCTAGTTTCCCAAACTGAAAAAAAGTATCGTGGCATAGCCAAAGCAAAACATTAAAGTTGCCCTCCAAAGATCACAAGATGGAAGCAAGGCCCCTCATTAAATACAACAATTTTAAGAGGCTTTCGAACATTGCAAAGACCCGGTCTGATTAAACAACATTAGACAAATAATTCTGATGCTTGGAAAACTCAAGCACATCAAGATAAAGAGCAAGCATCTAAAGATGACAAAAAAGCGTTACGACGCATGATCGTATCAAAGACGACCAAAAAGCATTACGACACTTGATCACACCAAATGCGACTAGAAAGTGTTATGATGCTCAGTCACACTAAACATGACCTAAAAGTGTTACGGTGCTTGGTAGCACCAAACACAACCAAAAAGTATTACGATGCTTGGTCGCTCCAAAGACACCCAAAAAGAGTTGTGACACTTGATTGTCTCTAACATGACCAAAAAGCATCTGGAAACTTGTTTGCAGTAAAGATGACCACAAAGCGTTATGTTGCTTGATTGCACCTAAGACAAGAAAAATGATTTATGGCATTTGATTTCCCAATGTTAACCAAAAAGTGTTATGATGCTTGGTCGCACCACAGAAGACCAAGAAGCATTACAATGCCTGGTCGGATATAAACTACAAAAAAGTGAATATGGCATTTGGTCACATGAAGAGCTGACTAAAAATTGTTATCATGCTTCATTGACATGAAACTTGCAAGCTGCATATTACATGCCAAAAAAAAGTCTTTTTTTCAAAGTGAAATGGTTGACCAAAAATCATACTTCATATATAAGAATATATTTTACAAAATTCAAGTCTATACACTTCAATAAAAATCTTTACGAATTTTTCGAATGCATGTTAGATGATTCATCATATTCAACATTATTCTCATCAGATTCTCCGTGATATTTAGAAGCCTAAGGAATGTCATAAAGCTTCTTGAATTCTTCAAGATTAGAATACATTGGGCCAACCATCCCAACTCGGGCAATTTTGCCAGTTGCAATTTTATGACAGATCTCCAAATATTCTGCTTGAGTAGCAGGCAGATCCTCGTGATCATAATACTAAACATTGGCTCTGTTAGGAAAGCGTTTTTCGCTTGGACCATCGAATCCATTCAGACACAATATCCATCTCCACCTTTTGAATTTTCTATTTCATACTCTGCCTCAGCTACCCTCATTGTCGCAAGCTCCACTCGTTCCTGATATTTTCTAGACATCTCATTAGAGTTGGTAAGTCCTTATCTTATTGAAAAGTAAATTGATGTCAGACGGTGAGGGGAAGCATAGCCCATTAGATGGTAACGATCAAGCATTTGGCATAATTTGATGGGGCGACGTCCATTAAACTACTTATCTAAACTTACAAACTAGAGTTTGTCTGCAAACGTGGAAGCTTAACTTGCAGATACTGAGTTATATCATTATCGACTAGGCAAAGACTTAAAATAAAATTCAAGTAGACTTTCAGCAGAACCTTTTGTAATCAGATCCAACAACATTCCCTCTTTTCTTACTTCTAGGAGGACTGGGGAGAGGAGTATCAAAAGAGATGCCCTTAACTTTTTGCGTACGCCTAACTGACTTAGCAGAAATGGGCTTTCTCTCTTGCTTTTAGTCGAAGCTCCACCACCATCTTCATCTATAGCCTCCACCTGAGGAGATCAACGACTAAACTTGTCCCTTTACGATGGAGGAATAAACTTAGTTCAAGATGCCCGAAAGATCTCTTGCGCTGAAAGATGCCTTGCTGAGCTATCAATATCTATTGGAAGGAAAGAGGAGTCATATTCTTCCCCAAATCACCTACGATCATCTAAAGATGTTTTCACTCGATCAACATTACTTCACCCGTGATTTTATCATGAATAACTACAAAAGTTTTTGAAACTGGGCAAATGAAATCCAAACCTGGTATGCAGCCTCCAGACGGGTCAGCCTCTTTGGTTCCTCATTCGTCCTCTTCTCTGATGGATGAATCATTTGCCATCTTCAATTTTCTTGATGCATTCATAGAAATTCTTCCAACCTTCTCTAGTTGTCTCTTTTGGTCAACCTCATCAGAGGCAGTCCACATCTATTATGTTATGGAGTCATATATCCTTCGGTTCAGCACCTGATTTATAGTCAAAGGGTTATATTGAACTACTTATAGTTGTCGACCTAGTATGACCTACTCCATTTCTTTCACCTGGGATGAGATTAATTTGCTCTTCTTAAATGGGTCATCATTGGCCCTAGTTAAGATGCCCCAATCATCAACGACGTCTCTCAAAAGACATAGTTTTTTGTCCTTAACCTTAATTTCCAGATCTATTAAGTGGAACTTCTTAGTAGTGTCGAAAATAAGATACCAATCTGGTTTGACCTGAAAGGAGAACATATGCAAAAATAATTCGTGAGCCAAAGGGGCGCCTTGTTTGCGCATATAAATAACATATGTTGTCACTACAACTCATGAGTTTGCTTCAACTGAGTCGGGATGATCCCATAAAACTGAAAACTATAGCGATGTTCCACGCAAAGTGGCAGTCAAAGCCCAAAATAAAACTAATCTCAGTAGAAAATTATCTCATCACCTAACTAGTCAGTAGCACGAACCTTTGTCTCCACTTGATCTAAGACAACATGTGTCAGAAACAGAAGTTTTATCAAATAACTTAACCTAAAAACCAGTGAGAATTGATCATTCGAAAAACCTAAATGAACAAAAAATTTGAGGAGAATATTTGGGAAAAAAACGACCGAAGGATAGACAAAGCAAAAAATGTAAAAAAAACTTTCAAATAATATTTGGAAGCCAAAGCGACGTATTGGTTTCCTTCAAAAGTATCATATCGGAACAAAATTCAAAAAAAAATCTTAATTCCCAAATTATAGATGACTTTTATTCATAAAAAGAAATATTTTATAGTCGGGTCGTCTGTTGCCTCACTCAAGGCCAACACCAGTTCATTAAACTTGAGTACTATGCAACCCCCAAGATTTATATTTTTGTATCTTTTCTTCCTCAACACGTACATTTGAATATGAACTAGTTGGCCTAAAGCGGGCAGTTTATCCCTCAAGGTCACCTCCTCAGAGAGCACCCAAATCTGCCACCTGGTCGGAAGTTCTTCTAATCCTGCTACCTTGGCCTAAAGAATTTCCACCACTGCAACTTAGGCCTGAAGAATCTCCATATATGCGTTAAAAACTACCAATTCTTCCGAAAGAACTGTAACAATAGCCTCTCATTGGAGATGAGCAGTCCGAGCAAAGGAGTCCACAATCTCATCCAAGCAGTAAGCTAATGACCCACGAGAGTCCTCCCAACAGTAAGCGGTGTCAGGGCCGGAGGAGGAATTGGAGTGGAAACTCCTTCAGCCGCATCTTGAGCAAAAGGATCAGCTTGATCTGCTGGATATATTACCTTCCAGATTCAAAAATCAATAATATTCATGATTTCTTCTGCAACAATTAAGCCGGTGTTATAAAAATAAGTGACAAAACTAAATAAAAAGAGATAACAAGGTTACCAATTATTCAATCTATATCTGATGAATAGAAGTTCTTTGCAATAAGAGATGCCATCCAAGAAGAGGTTTATCAGTCAGAGGAGGAGGATGAACATTCTCCGTTGGTGGAGCCTCAATGGCTAAATTACATATTGAGTCGTCTTACCTTAGTGTAGCACCACCTTGAGCTGGAGACTGAAGCTCTAAGAAATTTTGTGGTTGAATTTACACAACCACCTTCGAAGGTTCTCCAGCTTAAGACAGTGGGAGGAATGGACGCTGAAGAAGTGATGCAGGATCAAATGCTTTCCCTATTTTCCGACATCTCACTTTGAGTAGTGGTGACTCGGATGATTCACAAATTTCTTTTAGATAAAGCAACTTATCAGTCGGTTGTCAATTTATTTGCATCGATTTAGCTGGCCTCTTTTCATCGATCGTTTCTTTTCCCTATCCTTTCCTTTTCTCTAATGAATGTGGTTCTTTGCCCACAATTTTTTAAGGAATTTGGCAAGATATCTCCAATATCTATTTTCTTTCATCCCATGCACGACGGGTTCTAGAAATGAGAAGTCCAAAAGCCTTCATTAAGGCTTACTCATTTACTAGTTGTCCAACACCCGACATGTTTGTTCATTTGGACGATCGACTCACAAGAAAATGATTCAGAAGATGGGAAAAAGATAAAATACAATCAGAACCCTATTTATAGAAAAAAGTGGAGGGGCACAAAAATGATGGGAGTATAATTATTATGATATTTATTACTCATTATATGAATTTAATTATGTAAATTATTCTCAGAGAATGATGGGAGGGGCACAGAAATGATGAATTTAATTACCTTATTCTTTTGACAGTTGTTACTTTCAAAAAAAGTAAGAGAATCATGAAACTAAGTATGTACATTAGAAATAAGCCAACACAAATCTCGAGGAGAAATAATTAAAGATATACAAAAACATAGATTGATCATGTGAAGATTCGAGCAATCTCAGAGAATGGCTAAATGAAAGGAACGAACATACGAGTATAACGAAACTATATCAGCACCAACAATTTGATGAAAACCAATGTTCGATTGAGATAAGAAATTTTAACAAAGATACAAAAACTGAAGCTAGACTGCTTACCTTCTACTCGATTAAATAACCCTATCCTAAGACAATGTGTCTTCATATTCAGACTCCACAGATTTAGGCGACCGAAGAGCAATAAATCAATCAAATGATGACAGTTAGTCGAACGAATGACGGCTGACCGAATGTCATTCAAACACCCAAACTAAACGACTATGAATGTGAAGCAGAATTCAAGGGAGTTACAAAAGTATAATGGTGTTGGCATCAGTTATAATGTCAAAATATATAATATTCAGTTAAAAATATGTAAATATAATAGCTCATTAGCTATAATAACGTTCCTCTCGTTAATAAGGACCTACCATGTAGCTTAGAAATCCTACCTAGGAATTATAAATAGGAGCATAATTTTCAAGAGAGGCTAAACAAAATTCTCACTAAAAGACAAGTATCGAATATTCAAATCTTTCTTCTTTCTCATTTTCATCCTCTATACCTTAGGTGTGATCCACCAAATAATTTTGGATCCATCAATACTAAATTATTTATTGAAAAAATTGTTCCATTAACTTATTTTTTTAAACCTTTTGAATTAAAAATTAAAATATTTATAGGATGATTTTTCTAATATTTCCACCAAATGTTTATGATTTAACCATCAGTATCGACATTTTGTTAATTTCTTCCTAATTTCATCAACTTCAGATCGAAATAACTGAAACTAATCAAAACGTAGCAACTTCCCAGCCTACAATCAATTTTCAGATTCCTAACCAATCTGAATCGAATCGTAAAATCAAGATAAAAGAAAGTGAAAGTTTCCACGAATAGCCCCATAGTCATGCTTATAGTTGCTCCTATTAGCCTTCTTATAAAATGGGCAGCTGAATTAATCGATTCAAAGATGACACAGTTCCAAGAGAAAGAAAAGAAGGCAGCATATAAAAACCTGGCATATGAGTAGTTTCCCTCAAGTCGAAGCAATCAGCAGCCCTGGGACTTCCCATTCCAGGCGCCTCTGCACCAACTTCATTACAAAAGTTCCAGCCCTCAAAAGCCACACGAAGACCATTTCTCTTCATCCCCGGATCCCCCACCGCCGATCTATAACTCGCTAATCCTCCCGACGCCGTAGTAAACCACCCCGCCACGGCTGTCACAAGAAGGGGCATGAGTGCCACTTGGCTTGATCGCCCCCACATCATTACTGAAGAGAGAGAAAGATAGGGAGCAGAAAGGATAAAAGTGAAAGATTTAAGCTTACACAGTGCTCTATTAGTTTAATTGGACGCGTTTGATTCGCCTCTAAAATACGCTATATTTTTGCGGATATTGTTTATCAACTCAGGACAAAGTTTTTGTCATAAATCTCCGCACGCGGTTTTAGAAAATGATTAATAATATTTAGTGAATTCGTTCGGATGTCGCTACAAGCCTACAATCATACACAAGGCACAACTCTGGACCACAAACAACAACATACCAAATCCTAACCACCTAAATTGTATTCTATCAGTTATGATCTTGTAAACACCCTTTTCCAAAACATTCTCTCCGTATCATATGTAATTCATTGTTTATTAAGAAGTGTGGATACCAATACATCTCAGCATAATTATTTTCTACGCTTTACAACGACAACAATGTGCCTTTTGCATTTCTCAGCTTTGCAGGTTCTGTTTCATGGTGTCAGAGCATCTGGGTAGTGGCTCAAATAGATGATTCAGTCCTTCAGCATTAATTGATGGACGAGATTCACTCATAATTGAAGAATAGTGGACTCGTTCTTGGAAATTTCTTATTTCTAATACATGAATTGTGGTTAATATTTTTCTATACACAAACAATTACACTATAAAAATCTCAGATATGAAAGTAGTTAAGCCGAATGGTTTCGCTGGTGTTATAGATGGATCCATTACAAGGCCAGACAATAATAAAACAAATGATACAGGAACTGTAATTCATAACCCTGCTTCCTATACATGGATGCTGATAGACAAGAATTTAATAGCTTCTATACTTTCAACCATATCTCCCACTATATTGACATATGTGACTAATCTTGACAACTACTATGAAATTTATAAATCCTTGTTGTAAAAATCCCTGCAAGCAACAAATAGATCACACGTAATCTAACTCCAAACTGTGTTGCATAATATGCCTATGAAGAAAAAAATTTTGACATAACATCTCACTCAAATTTAAACACTTATAAACAACATATTAGATGATGGATCATCCAATGACACGTAAGATATCATACTTCACACACTCAAAGGTTTTTTCACCAACGTATCAAGCATTTAAAACAACAATACAGACCTCTCTCTACCCAATAAGTTCTGAATATCATCATTTGCTTCTCTATAGTGAAGAAGCTAATATTCCCATTAAGAACACAGCCTGGATATAACTGATCTTGACATAGCTCGATATACTCAGCCTGGATAAGGATAAAACAACTATTAAGTGGTCACACCAATTATTTATCCTTTCACGGAGCTAATATCACAAAAAACAATCAATCTAAAACTATCAATCATGGCATCTATCAAATATGTAACAAACAAGGGCGCACTTCTTCCCAATGTTGGCACCATCTAAATCTAAACTATCAGCCAATTAAAGCTTCATTCAACACAACTTTCATGACAACTTCCACTTCCAATCATGACTGTTTCTTGGATTCTGGTGCTTCAACGCATCTTACAACAAATTTCAATAAATTATAGCAACTCAAACCTTATCAGAGCACCGATCAAGTATTAGTTGGCAATGGTACACCCCTTCCCATAAAAAATTCAATTCAAGACTTACTTTGTACTCCCACTCATAAGTTATTTCTTTCCAGACTCTTTTCATATCCTCATATTTCAAAAGATCTCAATTTAATTTCAATATTTGCACATAATAACAATTATTCTATCTTGTTTGATGCTTCTAGATATCTCATTAAGGACAAGAAAAAAATGCAAATCCTTATGAAAGGTCATTCCATGATGGTCACTACCCAATTCCTTGGCCCGCTCAAACACTAGTGACTACCACCACCACGTCAGAAGTTTTGTACCGATGTTTGGGTCATGACAATAATGACACCATTTCACTCATATTGAAACAACAACAAACTATTTGTATTCTAAAATTAATTTTCTTTTGCAAATATTGTACTACAGTGAAACACCATTTATTATCTCTCTCTTTTAGTAGTAGTCACTATTATAAATCACTTGAACCTATTCATTCAAAAGTTTGGGGTCCTCCAATCCCATCTATATAAGGGGCAAATACTAGCTAACCTATTTAATGATTTAACTGTATTTACTTGGATATTTGTAATGATTAAAAAATCTTCAGTATTAGTATGATTCATAAACATCAACTAGTAGGTTCATGTCAGCACAATTTTAGGTTTGGTG
>JXCR01138995.1:25588-47312 GCA_002079205.1 Phalaenopsis hybrid cultivar | reverse complement strand
GTCCCATGGAAGCTGTCGGTCACCGAAATCAGAATCCCTCAGAGGGACATTGTTGACCTTACTTTTGGTTGAGGTCTAGTTTCCTCTTTGGTATTCTAGGATCTAGCAATAGGACTTTCCTGCTGACTATTCCTAGAAGACTAGATAAGTAATCCTCACCATTAGAAATTCTAAACCTTCCATTGCTCAACTTGAAGTTCCACATGTTGGTCCTAACCTCTAGCACTTAGTAGGTGGGGGAGCTCAAGGGGCATCCTCATAGGACTGCTTGGCCTTAGAGTTGACCTTGGGTGTTTCTAGAGCTAATACACCCCCTTACACTCACATCCTACTCGCAAACCTAAATCCAAACTTGTTGGCTTTGACCCCTTAACCTTTTTGGGAGACTCATGTAGTAAGTCCCCTAGAACCACTAGCCTTTGGCTAAAGTCTAACTTAGACCAGTACATGAAGGACCTAAAGTAGAGGATTCCATTGATCCATGGCTCAAATAGGGTGGTTGGTACCTCACCTTTATCAAAACACTCCCAAATCCCAAATTTGACTAAAATTCCCAAAATTACCCAAATCACTCAAATTTGTTAAAAAATCATTTGAAACTGCCCAAATTGCCCAGTACTCCCCAAATCTACCCAATCTACCAAAATACCCCCAAATTGGCCAAAATTACAAAAGTAACCTTGATGACCCAAAATTTCCCAAAACCCTCAAAATCATTTCAAATGTCTCCAAAACCAATTTTAACCCTTCAATTAAACCCAATTTAATCAATTCGACCAACGTTGACCAAAAGCCCCAAATTGCCCTTAAAGGCCCAATTTCTCCAAATTCACCCCAAATGTCCATCAATTTCATCCCAATTTTCCAAAATTTCAATTCTAAACTCAAATTAATCACGCATATGATCATTTCAAACCAAATTCAAGCTTAATTTACCCATGCTTTGAGCTCAATTTTGATCCAAACCAAAACCCCCAATTTTGACCATATGATCCAATTTCACCCAATTGAACCCCATAGCCCACTCAATTGCCTCAACTTGGATCCCAAACTCTTCCTAAAATTCCTACTAATCAAATTGAACCATCAATTGGCCTTTTTCAAGCTTCAATTTAACTCGATTTCAACCTAAATCTAAAATCCCCAAATTTGCCCCAATTTAGCCATGTGCCCAAATCCCACCAAACAGAATGTCCTAACCCCAAAATTGGCACTCAATTAATGTTGAAAACTCTTCATGACATTCCCCAAGACTATTTTGAACTCTCAATTTGGATTTATCCCAACTTTAGCCCAACCTAAAACCAAGTCTAACTTAACTTCCCCAAATTGACTGAATGCCCAATTTCTTTCAAATTGACCCACCAAATTAATTCAAAATCACTCCAATTCTTCTCTAAACCTCTCATGACAATCACCCATAAAAAATTGATTAATTAATTTGTCTCAATATCATGGCTAGCCTAACCCAAACCTAACTTTAAGACAATTTGAGCCAAATTGAACCCCTTCAACAAAATTGACTTAGCCATACCAAACTGATCAAATTAATGTCACCACAGCCACCATTTGGACTCTATTGACTAGCCTAAACCCATCTAAACCACCTAGGTGAGCTATGGACTATTGATCCCTTGATTTAGGGTTTCTTAGCCAAATTTAGCCTTATTTTGAAAATACTTTGCCATCATCACTTGCCATTGAGAATAAATCATAATTAACCCTTCCCTGACCTTCCTAAGCCAAGAGGTGACTGAACCCTGGCCAGCCACCACCTCAACCGCCGGAAACAGTCACCCCAAAGGAGATAAAATGGCTAAAACTCAAAATTTGAACTCTTTGAGTTTGATCACTCCAATTGGATGCTTGTGCTTTTCTTCACTCCACCTCAACAAGCCTTAGCACCCACTGTTAAGCTCTGAGCTCCACCAGGAAACCATGGCTTTAAATTGACCCCTCCATGATCAAAGGAAAGGTTAGTAAAATCCTTGGGGAAACTCTGCCCATTTGCTTCCACTGACTCTCCAAGAACTCCTCAACTCAATCCCACCACTTTGTCTCTCAGGTTCCCCCTGTAAGAGCTCAGTTTCGATTTCAAAAAATCAACTCGAACAAAAACATATTTCCAAACACCTCCACAGTCTACCAAACTCCAACTAACTATGCCAACACCATCACCAGAGCAAGAGGATGTCAAGAGCATCATAATTTACTTTAATTTATTTAATCATATTTCCAGAGCATCACAATTTACTTTAATTTATTTGTACCTTTCATTTCCTACTTGTAAACATGCATGTTAAACAACAATACCACCCTGAATGTCAAAACCAAAACTGTTAGGATAACCGCAAAACCAAAACTAATATTTAAAAATTAAACAAGATTAAATTGAACGCCACAACAGTCAAAATATAAGACAACTCAAACTTTAATTGTCAACAAAACAAAACAAAAATTACAATTAAATTAAGTATTTTCCAATCAAATGATCGGGAATCCTTTGGAGGAGGTAACCTACGGTTGCTAATGAGATTTCCCATGGTCTAAATGAAAGTACGGAAGTCATTAAGTTAGGCTTAGTAAATTCATTTAGTGAATCTGAAAGAAAATAGTGGTGTTGGAATGAGGGAATCGTAGGATCCTGACAACGACTTTATATATGCTTAAAAGTATAAGTATTTAATACTGCTGCTAAAAGATTTAATTCCTCAGCAACTGTACAAAAACTTAATAACAATTATAGATTCGATAAAGATGGATGTATAAAATATACAATAATTGTAAAATCACACTTATCAACACAAGTATACGTATTGCTCAAGTATTATAGGGCTCTAATGGAGTCCTAGATATCGATCTCATAGGGAGTAATATTAGAACTACAAACTAAGATTTTAGAAAAAGCAATACTCAATTGCAACAATGGAATTCAATTTACTTATCTGTCACTAATAGGTAATTGAAATAAATATGTAATTTTTAATAACTCTTAAATAATTAATTATACTAATGAGGTTTTTAATGTGATATTCAATATATAAGAAAGCATCCTCTCCTTGTCAAGAAATTATAGTGAATTAATAAAGTGAATCTCAATTTATATTGTGTCAAATAGGAGCATACCTATTCTTTACCCTTTGGTCCAGGCATAAAGGACATTGAATAATCCTACGTTGTTTACTGAATCTACGGCTACGCTGGGAGGATGTTGACTCTCACTTCGGAGCTCCCATGTTCCCCTCGTCTAAGGGCTAACATCTACACTTCAGCACTCAAATGATAGGACCGAATTGAGAATTTAGTCTGCAACTCTAAAATCTCCAATTCTACGCCCGATAATTTTATTTCTCTATTTATTTGCACCCAACTTCTAAGGGCTTTGGCCTCCATGAATCTTGGATTTAATCTTCACTTTAGTTGTAAAACTCAACATATTTTAACAAATCAATTGGCCAGATTGAAAGTAAATTAAGATCGAAGTGAAAGGATCATCACGATTTCCTAAAAATTTTCATGGCTTCACCAATTCAAATCACCATTTCACAAATCTCAAGACAAGGAGAAAGACAAAGAAAACTACTCAGATCTCATGGGGAAAACACAACAAAACTCGGAATTCATATATAAAATCAAAGTTATACAAACTACAACAATAAATAAACTTATCTCTAATTTCTCCCCAAGAAAACTCCTTGAAGTTTCTCGGAATCTCTTCCTTTCTTTACAACACATAGAATTCCTCTTCGAAGCGGCAAGGAGGAAGAAATCTCTCACTTTCCCTCCAATCTTACTATTTCTCAAAGAATTCCTCACAATTTAGACTCTATACACTTTTTTCACACTTCAATTTTGAGTCTCTCCTCTNTAAAGTCAGATAGACTTATGAAAAATATAAAAATGTATTTTTTTGAAATAAAATATATTTTTTATTTAATTATTGATTAAAATTAAAAAAATTAAAATTTAATTAACAAATTCACAAAAAAATTATGCCTAGTGGTCATCTGACCTATGTGAACCTCCAATAATTTTCTTAAGAACAGAAGATTTATTTTACTTAGTTATATTAATTATTGTTGAAAATCCCTATTTTTGGGCTAAAATAATTATTAGAAATGTAATAAAATTCATAAAAATACAAATATTCTAATTAACCCATGAGTAGGGTATTAGCAAAGTTTCAAAGTGATTTGATTTAAGCTTAAGGAATTATGAAGTGGAGAGGCTTAAACGAAAATGGTAATTATGGAATTTTAGACTCTAATTAAGATTTAGGCTAAACCAGAGGGTAAGTGGGTAATATTGATCATAGTTAACCCCCTAAAATGATTGAAACATAAAGGGTTAAGGGGTAGAAACCAATCCATTCTATTTTCTATAAAAAGATAAAAGTGTAAATTTTTAAATTGTTGTGCTCTAGAAGCTAATTAACTTGGATGATCCTAATGTGAAGGGCTTGTGTTAGGAAAATAATAACTCAATAATTGGAAGCCCTATACAAATGGTTAAATGATAATACAATTTTTTTTATAAAAATTATGTTCATCTCATTCAACCTTTTCCAAAATTATAAATCTACCCATGAAGACTTCAGAGCTTGATAGTGAACTAAGCTTGATCCAACATCACGTAATGATGTTTAAAAAAGATACTACAATCAATTATAAATATTTTCCAAGCACTAGAAGCTCAATTTCAATTGAAGGGGTAAGGATTCCTTAACAACTTAATTTCCCCTTAAGGATGCTCACCCACATAATTCCTAAGTGAAGCATCAAATGAATGTCTAGTCACCCCACTCATGGGTTAATTAAAACATTAAAAGTTCACTGATTTAAAGTTAAAACATTACAACTAAATCAACTAGGAATGATAAATTCAACAAGATAGTAAGTTTAAATGAACTCAAAATGACTCAAAAAATTCTAAAAGATGCTCAGGATCATAAATTGAGCACTTTTACAATCTGTTGAGAATTTTGAAGGACATTCATACCTATTATTCTTTTTTGAAGAGGATCATCTTTAAAAATTTAGGGATCCACTAAGATACGACACAGGACCCATTAATTCACACTTTCAATAAAAGACCTTACTCTACCTATCCTACATCTAAAATCTAATGCTAAAGGATTTGAATCTTGGATATGGTATTTAAATCCTTATGAGCAACTGAGGATTTTCCACACATGAATCTTCAAGTTAGTGTAAGTCAGGTATAGGTGGCAAGGTAAATGACGATATTGCTTATGTCTGTCATACAAGGGATATGAAGTGGGATTTGGAATAGTATCTCCAACCACAAGGACCCTCAGTAAGAAGAGAGGATAGGACTAATTATACTATTCACCAAATTTTGGTAGGATTTGCCCCTGACACTTAGAATTGGCGGTAGTCCTAGCCTGATTACAGTAATTAACCTGTGGACTGTGTTACTTTACAAAATTTGTAATAAAAATTCTTTTTACAACGTCATTTCTTTTGGTTGCTAAAGTAAGTTCTACATGCATTAACAAATTCAAGAATTTAAATATAAACTTACAGAAGGTCCACAAGTTAATCACTTCGATCGAGGTTAAGGATTGCCCTCCTCGTAGTTCTGAGATGGCAACTTCTATCAAAGTTGGTATTATAAGGCACATAGCCCAACTCTGAGCCCCCACCTTTACTGAAGTCTTACACTCAGCTCCGGTCTCCATGTGTAACAATGGATTTTGCTTTATTCGATTCAAATTTTTCTCACATTTTAATGAAACTTTTTTTCCCTTATTGGATTTCTTCATGATTTGTTTAAATCTTATAAACTCAGTTAAATTTTCTGTACTTCAATATAATATTATACTAATCATTTTGCAAAAGTAGCAGATGCCCAGGTACGCAATGTTATGTTTCATTGCCTTTCTTTATATATTGCACTTTCATTATTCTTTTGTATATGCATATTATCTGCAATACCTCTTAGAATCGGAGAGCAGTAGTCTGGTTGTATAGGAGGTACACAATGACAAGAAACCGACCAAAACATCTAAATGCATACCTTAAATTTAAACCCTAAACTTGCAATTGTCACAATGGAAATCTTGGAGCATACTTCGTGGGCAGCACGACTTGGATGCAAGAGAAAAACATCTTCAAGAGAGTAAAAGAGATCTTCAACAACTTAACTTTCCTTAGTTAAAAAAAAACAACCCATTGGAATTCGAGGTAGTCCGCCTAGTGTGACATAAATCCTCACATTATCTTTAGGCATTTGCATAACAATGTTGTGCAATATAAGCTCTAACTCTTTTAAGACTCTAACGTAATCATTTGATATAACATAAATCCTCCCATCTTCCAGGCTATTTGCATAATCAGATATCATGCAAATATAAGCCCTAAATAATTAAATGATATGAGTAAACATTAAATAATATCATTCCTAAAACATAAAGCCCAACAATAGGATAGTTTGGGAAGGCATTGAGATCACACCTTGAAATCTATAACAACCTCTACTTCTCGTTCCTTTGGATTCCCAAAAAAAAAATTAATGCTCCTATTTGATCTATTCCTATTTTTTTTTTCCATATCCAACCTTGAAATCTAAACTTTGTAATCTTGAAGACAAATACCTCTGGTCAACATCAAAAGTTTTCTTAAGTGGCTCGGTCGCTTAAGATGTAATTAACTATAGGGGCATGCCTTTATGGGAAATTAAAGAGCCCAGGTAATATAAACTCTATCTAATATATTATATTAGGTAAAGGAACTTATCAGGAAACATAGAAAAAAAGGTTCGTAGACCAAACATATGTCATAAAGTCTTTAGTTTGTGTAATCGAGCCTCACTAACAAGAATTGTGTTTATTCGTCGGGATCGGCGCATTGTTTGTGGTGTGGTGCTCGGTTATTTGAACTACTAAATATATGAAGTCCTTTGGTCTCATTTTCAAAATTAAGATGCTACTTTCAAATAAAAAAATTATACATTCATTAAATTAAACTCTATTTTAAAAAAACAAACAAAAATCATAAATTCCTATCGACAATAGTCAGGTGAAATAATCACATGTTACCTTAAGAAAAATAATAATTTTTAAGTTTTCATTTGATTTTATATTTGATACTGATGTATTTAGAATTTCTTACATATTTTGGATGGATATCTGCATTGAATGTATGAATGCAATTTGACTTCACTTACCATACATGTGATGTTATGATATGTTAAGGGTAGATCAATAATGTTCATGTTTGCTTTTAGGGCAATATGACAACCTACGATATGAATGATAAAAAGATTTTATACAACAGCCTTGATTTTCTACACTAATTTTTTTCTTATAAATGTATTATATATTTATGTTATATTATGACTTGAGTGTGGAAATGTACAATTACATATGAATATGCTCATTATTTCTTTTTCAAGTATAAAATTTTTATTTTAGCCTTGATTATTTCACCGAGCATGTTGTTGCTCGTCAAACGTAGTTTACTTTCATAAAGGGATACAAAGCATCAGGGCGACTAGATAGGTGTGTGTTGTACAGTTTTTACATTTATAATTTTGTGAGATTGTATAGACTTTTGGGTACATATTTTATTTTTGTTAGATTTAGCAGCTCCATATAGTTTATAGGCTTCGATAACATGATTTTTCCACACTTCCAAGTATATGTGAAAATTAATGAAATGAAATATATCAAGTATGTTTGTGGTGATTTAGTTAGACTATTTCATCACCCACTAGGTCATGATTTTGTCTGTTTAGGATGAGTGTTAGTGAATTTAGTCTGGTCTAATTGTTTGCCTCTACCGCACCCCAGTTGACCCTTAAAAAGTGGGTGGTTCGGGGTGTGATAAAAAGTGGTATTAGAGCAAGATTATTGGATTAAGAGAATTATAGATGTGTATTTGATTTAAAAAAAATAAGAATGTGATCAAATTTAAATTTGATTTATACAAAGCTATAGGTTGATGAATTTTGGTTTTGTGACCAATATAACTTAAAAATCATGTATGCACATATAAATATATATTATAAATAGTACTTAAGTAGTAATTGTTGCCAATAAATTTGAATATGTCCTAGGAAGAATCAAAAAGTACTGAGGGCCAATCTCTTTAGCTAAGTGAAGATCAAGAAGTAAGATCTAAAGATGTTTGAGTAGAAATGATAATCAGAACAGAGCAAATGAGGAAACCTGAGTAACTGAGTTATGGGGCATCATTCAATTGATATCACAAGTGGTTGATAAAATGACAATTATTGAAAGATCCTTTATTAATATAAATCCTAGAACTGAAATTTAGACAGAAGTTGATCAATATTTGAAAATTTTTTAGTCTTGTAAGCCACAAGTACTCAAGTATGCCAGTGACCTTACTGCAGACCAGATTATTACTGAATGGTATGATTTATTTAAAAACTAGAGAGTGTTGTTAGCCACTTCCATACTAGAAGGTGCGTTAGACAGGTGTTTGCATGTACAACATAGAGAAAAGTTTAATTGAAACCTCTTTCACAGATTAAGTTGGATGAATTTATTAAAATTTTCAATTATCAATTTATTCTTACTTCAGTCAGATGAGCACTGTAAGATAAATTCTTCAATCTGACTCATTGTCCAAATCATTTATGAAATAGGAGACAAAATTCAAATATCTTTCTAGATATGTACCTCACCATGTTTGTACTCAGGTGGAAAATGCCACAGATTTCTTTTTTGCCTAAGAGATTATTTAAGGTTGGCTTTGGCGCCATTTAAAATAGGCGATTTCTCAGTTTTAGTTGAAAGAGCCAGATAAATTGAAATGTGTTGAATTTCTCTAGTTGGTAGTGACAACCTTAGATAAGAAAGATGAAAGGACTTTAGAAAGGGAGACTACTTCCAAAGTAAGAAAGTTAAAATAGGAGTTTGAAAGAGTCACAGTAGAAAAGTTAATCTATGAAAAAATGCAGAAATAAACACTTTTGCAGGGTTTAATTAGTTTAGGAGAATGCTACTGACAGCGACTTTATATATGCCTAAGAATATAAGAATTTAATACTGCTGCTAGAAGATTTAATTCCCCGGCAACGGCGCTAAAAACTTGAAGTGACTTTATATATGCTTAAAAATACAAGAATTTAATTCTGCTGCTAGAAGATTAAATTCCTCAGCAACGACACCAAAAACTTGACAACGGTTAAAGATTTGATAAAGTTGTATATAAAAAATATTCAATGATGGTAAAGTCACACTTATCAACGCAAGTATACGTATCGCTCAAGTAATACAGGGCTCTAATGGATTCTAGATATTGATCCACAACGGATAATATTAGAGGCTACGAACTAAGATTTTAGAAAATCAATACTTAATCACAACAATATAACTCAAATTGTTTATCTGTCACTAATAGGCAATTGAAATAAATATGTAATTTTAATAACTCTTAAATAACTAATTTTACTAATAAAGTTTCTAATGTGAAATTCAATATATAAGAAATTATCCTTCTCCTTGTCAAGAAATTAAAGTAAATGGATAAAGTGATTCAGTTCAAATTGGATTGTGCCAAATAGGAGCATACCTGTTTTTTACCCTTTGGTCCAAGCATAAGAATATTGACTAATCCTATGCTTCGTTACTGAATCTACGGCTAGGTTGGGAGGATACAGGCTCTCACTTTTGAGCTCCCACGTTCCCCTTGCCTGAGGGCTAACAAATACACTTCAGCACCCAAATAATAAGACCAAATTGACAATTTTAGTCTGTCACTCTAAAATCTCCAATTCTACGCTTGATAACTTTATTTCCCTATTTATTTGTATCGAACTTCCAAGGGCTTTGAACTCCCTGAATCTTGGATTTAATATATTCTCTTTTTTTGCACCCAACTTTCAAGGGCTTTGACCTCCCTGAATCTTGGATGTAATCTTCATTTTAGTTGTGCTCAACATATTTTAACAAATCAATTGGCCAGATTGAAAGTAAATTAAGATTGAAGTGAAAAGGTCATCACAACTTCTTTAACATTTTCATGGCTCAACCAATTCAAATCACCATTTCACAAAATCTCAAGGCAAGGAAAAAAGACAAAGAAAACTACTCAGAACTCATGGGGAAGATACAACAAAACTCAAAATTTCTATATAAAAGCAAAGTCATATAAACTATAATAAGTAAATAACACTTATCTCTAATTCCTCCCCAAGCAAACTCCTTGAAGTTCCTCTGAATCTCTTCCTTTCTTTACAGCACACAGAATTCTTCTTCAAAGTGGCAAGGAAGAAATCTCTCACTTTCCCTCCACTCTTACAATCTCTTGAAGAATTCCTCACAATCTAACCCTAAATTAAACTCTCTACACACTGCTGGGGCTCTTGAACTTCTCTGAGCCTTTCTGAACCTCTCTTATTTTTGGCTAAATTCTTCTTTTAAAGTTGTAGAAAGTTTTTTCCAAGAGTTTCCTAAGCATCCCTTCAAAAATCGTCCACATTCAATGCACCTGTTAAGATAGCCGCCAAAATCGCAGAAAAATTTACCCGTTCTCGTTGCTTTATCTTCCAGGTTCCTTTCCCATTAGTGAGAAAGTTGATGAATCATTCAGCGGGTCTTCCATTGTACTGAAGGTTTCATAATGGCAGCTATAAGAGTCTGGGACTTCATAAAAGGAGTTAATGTGGGCGGCACTAAATTCAATAGAAAATCCCCGCACTCAAACGGTTCCATCCTCAGAATAGTATACGTTGACATAAAATTCTTTCACAATATTCGCAGTAGCCTTATTGGTGGTATAACAGAAGTTTTCCCACCTCCGTTCGGTAATAACTCTTTTAATTTCTCCTCCCGGACTCTCAAAAACCTGATCTTGTATACATTTCTTCTCTTCAAATGCTGAAATAAATCTCGATTGAGCCTTCGCATTGACGAAGCGAGACTCGTCAAACTCAAGTCGCCTCTTTTGTCGTAGAGACATTTCAATATAATCAAAATTATAGAAAAAATTCCAAAATATACTTCAAATATGCAAATAATGGCTTCTAAGAGTGACTCTAAGAGTTCAAAACTAAATTCTATGAATTTCTTCCAAACATTTTCTTCACATTCTCAATTTTTTTGAATCTTCTCAATGTGGAAGAAATTCATGGTGAAAATCAAATATTTTAGTTTGGAGTGAAGCTCTTACCAAGAGATGACAAAATCCTGTGTCTAAATGCTTTGAAATCGCCCCCAAATCCAAGATCTTCAAGCCCTAGATCGAAATTGTCATTTTTAAGAGGAAGGGGATGATGAATAGTGGTGGTTGATTGATCAAAATCATGGTTAAAAGTATTTTTTTGTGCTCTCTCCGTCGGCGTGGTTTTTGGCACCATCAGCGAGCTTTA
This sequence comes from Phalaenopsis hybrid cultivar, assembly GCA_002079205.1. Classification (NCBI taxonomy): domain Eukaryota; kingdom Viridiplantae; phylum Streptophyta; class Magnoliopsida; order Asparagales; family Orchidaceae; genus Phalaenopsis; species Phalaenopsis hybrid cultivar. Next base: position 35,951 of record JXCR01138995.1, on the reverse strand, counting down.
TTGAATTAATATCCTAAGTCGCAGGAAAAGTCCGCCTTCGGCGGTGTCAGGGGCGCCGTCAGTGAGCTCTATTGAATTGATTCAATTTCTAGATGTTTGCGATTTCGATCAGTTTCAAGCCTCGATGACATCCGTTCAATCATTATAAATATAAATTTTAAGTGATTAAATGATGTAATAACACAAATAAACATTCACAACACAAAACATCACAATTATATATAAATTTCAAGGGTTATAATACACATTATACAACACACCTAAGTTTGGTATTTTCTCAACCTTAATACATCAATTCAGTCTTGCAATGTAAGCCACAAAACTCAAAATCGTGAAAACAAACATCCTATGCTCAATCTCAACTATACTGAGATCTAAAAGCAAAATTTGAAAGTAAAGCAAACACAAAGTTCAAATTAAATTACACACATAAACATATAGGCAGCAAGGTAAATCTACTACTCTTCTGATTTAGAGCTTATTTCTCCTCTGAGATCACCCATTGATTGAACATGAACGAAGGAGTTATAGAAGGGTCGGTATGAAAATTTTTCAGTAGAGTCCTCTTATATCAATCCCATCTTTCTTATCAATCGTACTTCTTTGGTGGAGTCCTCTTCTATCAATCCCATCTTCCTCTTCAATCATATTAAACTTCCTTTAAATGTCCAGAGTGATCAAAATGCTCTTTCATCCTCCAGTCTAGATGATCAAAAAAATCAGAGATATTGTTAATTGCATTCATAACATTTTGTACATCTTTCTCCAATTTCTTGATTCTGCGCAGGATCACTAGTGTCTTGTCGGGAACTAAAGGTTGAATAGGCAGTGAATTCTGAGACGATTGATCCACAATAATAGCCATATCATTTTCAGCTTTATTGGTTGGGAATCTCTCAGTTGGGTTCAAAGGATTCCAAGGTAGAAGTACATTTTCCCAATTCTCATAAGATACTTGGAATTGAATGCAAAGTAAGAAAATTGTTGAAGGATGTCCAAGCCCATAAGTTGATCCATGAACGATCAGGACCAAAACAAACTTCACAAGTATCGATCCAATATCAATCGACAAACCCATTTGGATGCAGTAATTTAGAATATCACTTTCCTTAGTAACTTTACCGATCCTCATCATCAGCAATAGTTTTACAGAAATGAAGAAGTGCTAGTGTATAGAAATGGGGTTTAGAAGTGTCGCAGAAAAACTAACATACTCTTTTTCTCTCATTTCCCAGTCTTCAGTTTCGTCCGTCAAATATTGGTAGATATCATTCATCAGGTTTCTTGTCAGGACAAAGTTGGAATAATGGCAGATAGGAACATTCTCGATCATATATAACTCATTAATCCATGCAGGAGTAAAAATTATCCATCTACCTTGAACATAGACAACTCCCTGGTTGATTCCATGCAAATGAGCATAAAATTCCTTCACTACAGGAACAACTACGACGGTTGTAGTGTAGCACAACACTTCCCATCTATGTCGCACAATCATCTCTTCAATTGCCATCAAAGGATTATTCAATCCTTGATTCACGAATCCTCTTGCCTTGATTCATCTCTTCTTTGTCAGCACTTTGTTGAAGATTTGCTGCGCCTCAGAACTAATGAACTTTCTCCGGTTGAACACTTGCAATCTATGGTTTTCATGGGAATTGGATGCCATAATGATGAATTTGGTGGACTTCAATTCGTTTTTGGGGAAATACAAACTTAGGAACCAAATTTGGAGGTTTATAGGGAGTAACTCCCGCCTAAAACTGCCAAAAATCATCTTTTCAAACTCTGGAAACAGTCATCCTGCCGTTCTCGCCATCAGCGGTGTCGATGGCGCCATCGGCAAACCTTTAGAATTTAATTGCCTTGACTCTCGGGAAAAACCAGTTGTCGGCAGCGTCGATGGCGGCGTCGGTGCCCAAGGCAAAAATTGCACAGTTTCGCTCTGGTCCGAATGCGTTCCAATTTTTTCTATGAATCTAATTTTTATGATGATTCAAGGGTAAATATGAGTAGTAGAGTTCAATACTACCACAAAGTAACGATAATTTCAAATAAAACTACTATAATCTCAATAAAAATAAAGATAAGTATGGGTTGCCTCCCATAAAGCGCTTGGTTTAACGTCGTCAGCCCGACCTATTCAAATATTATTCAGGTTGACTGATCATTAAAACCTCTTTAAAATTTGGTCTTTTACCCCCAAAATATGGCTTTAATCTGTGTTCATTTACTTTCAATCTATTTCCAGTCTTTTGATCTTCAATTTCAACAGCTCCGTAAGTATAAACTTAAGTCACAGTGGGTCATAACCAACGAGACTTCAATTTCCCAGGGAATAACTTCAGCCTTGTATTATAAAGCAAAAATTCTTATCCTGGTTCAAAGTACTTCTGGTTAATCTTCCGATCATGCCATAACTTTAGTTTCTCCTTATAAATTTAGTCGTTATCATAAGATTCATTTCTTAATTCTTTCAATTCATACGTTAACAATCTCTTCTTACCAGCATCTTTCAAATTATAATTGAATTCTTTAATTGCCCAATATGTAACAATCTCTTCTCACCAACATCTTTCAAATTATAATTGAATTCTTTAATCGCCCAATATGCCTTATGCTCCAATTCTACTAGTAAGTGACAAGTTTTTCCAAAAATCAGCCTGTAAAGAGTCATTCCAATAGGAGTTTTATAAGCAGTCATGTAAGCCCATAATGCGATATCCAGTCTAGTGGACCAATCCACTCTACTAGAGTTTACTGTCTTCTCAAGTATTTATTTAATCTCTCTATTAGAAACTTCAGCTAACCCACTCATTTGAGGGTGATAGGAAGTAGAGATTCTAGGAATAACATTAAACTTTTCTGTCAATCTCTGAATGTATTTATTCCTAAAATGCGATCCTCCGTCAGTGATAATTATTCTCGACATTTTATATCTAATGGGATCCTCCATCAGTAATAATCATCCTAGGCATTCCGTATCTAGTAAAATATTTTTCATTAACCTCCGTCAGTGATAATCATTCTAGGCATTCCGTATCTAGTGAAAATATTTTTTATTAAAAATCTCGAACACTTTTAGCGTCACAACGAGGTAAATCTTGTGCTTCAATCCACTTTGAAACATAGTCTACCGCAACTAATATGTATAAGTTCCCATATGAAGGGTTTAGCGCCACCAGCGAGGTAAAGCTTGTGCTTCAATCCACTTAGAGACGTAGTCTACTGCAATTAATATATACAAGTTCCGAGGGTAAATCTTGTGCTTCAATCCACTTAGAAACGTAGTCTACTGCAATTAATATATATAAGTTCTCTTGTGCTTCAATCCCACTTAGAAACATAGTCTACTGCAATTAATATATATAAGTTTTCAAATGAAGGAATAAATGGTTCCATAGAAACGTAAAATCTTGAAACACTTTTAGCATCACAATGAGGTAAAGCTTGTGCTTCAATCCACTTTGAAATGCAGTCTACAGCAATTAATATGTATAAGTTACCAGGAAGGAATAAATGGTCCCATGAAATCTAATCCCTAAACATCAAAGATCTCAACTTCTAACATAAAATTCAAAGGCATCTAATTTCTTCTAGATATATTGCCTACTTGTTGGCATCAATCACAAGTTTTTATGTATCTGTAAACATCTCTAAATAGAGTAGGCCAATATATCACAAGTCTTTATATATCTATAAACATCTCTAAATATAGTAGGCCAATAAAATCCAGCTTTTAAAATTTTATAAGCAGTTTTATCAATCCCAAAATGTCCTCCAAATTCAGAATCATGACATTTTTGAATGATTAGTTCAGTTTCTTCATAAAGTACACATCTTCTCATAATAAGATCTTTACATTGTTTATATAAATTAGGTTCATCCCAAAAATATGCTTTCGTATCATGAATGAATTTTTTTTGCTGTTGCAATATCAGCATAGGTGGCAAAATATCACTTACAATATAATTAACAATATCAACATATCATGATATTTTTCACTCATTAATATTATAAAGTTGTTCATCAGAGAAACTGCCTGTAATTTCATTGTTAGTGTCAGATAATTCATGATTTTCTAATTTTGACAAATGATCAGCAATTTTATTATCAGCTCTCTTTCTATCAATAACCACAAGATCAAGTTCTTGCATCAAAAGTATCCATCTAATCAACCTTGGTTTGGCATCCTTCTTTTGCATCAGATATTTAATAGTAAAAAGTATCCATCTAATTAACCTTGGTTTGGCATCCTTCTTTTGCATCAGATATTTAATAGCATAGTGATCAGTGTGCACAACACATTTAGTCTCAATTAAATAAGATCTAAATTTTTCTAAAGCATACATAATGGCTAGTAACTCTTTTTCCAAACAGTATAGTTAATTTGAGCATCATTAAGAGTTTTACTAGCGTAGTATATCACCTTAAAAACATAATTAATTTGAGCATCATTAAGAGTTTTACTAGTGTAGTATATAACTTTAAAAATCTTTTCATGCCTTTGTCCAAGAATAACTCCAATAGCATAATCACTAGCAACACACATCAGTTCAAATGGTTTCTCCCAATTAGGTGAAACTATAATAGGGGCTGTGATTAGTTTTTCTTTTAATAACTCAAAGGCATTTAAATAGTTTTCAGTAAATTCAAATTTCTTGTCCTTTTCTAAAATTTGGCAAAAGGTTTAGTAATTTTTGAAAAATCTTTAACAAAATGTCTGTTAAAACCAACATGTCCAAGAAAACTCCTAATCTCTATTACATTAGTAGGAGGTGTTAATTTAGATATAACTTGAATTTTTGCAGGGTCTGCCTCCATACCATTTTCTGAAATTTTATGCCCTAACACAATTCCTCCTACAACCATAAATTGAAATTTCTCCCAATTTAGAACTAAATTAGTTCTTTCGCATAACTCTAGAACTTTTTTAATATAATTTAAGCATGCGTCAGATGGTGTTCCAAATACAGATAAATCATCCATAAATACTTTCAATCCATCATCAATTAACTTACTAAATATAAACATCATACATCTCTGGAATGTTACAGGTGCATTGATTAACTTACTAAATATGGACATCATACATCTTTGGAATGTTGCAGGTGCATTACATAATTAGGCATTCTTCGAAAAGCAAAAGTTCCAAAAGGACTAGTAAATGTTGTCTTTTCTTGATCCTCAGGAACAATTCTTCAAAAAGCAAAAGTTCCAAAAGGACTAGTAAATGTTGTCTTTTCTTGATCCTCAGGAGTAATATAAATATGGACATCATACATCTCTGGAATGTTGCAGGTGCATTACATAATCCGAAAGACATTTCGAAAAGCAAAAGTTCCAAAAGAACTAGTAAATGTTGTCTTTTCTTGATCCTCAGGAGCAATATAAGTTCCAAAAGGACTAGTAAATGTTGTCTTTTCTTGATCCTCAGGAGTAATAGGAATTTGATTGTAACCGATATATCCATCTAAAAAATAAAAATATTTATGCCCAGTNACATCATACATCTCTGGAATGTTGCAGGTGAATTACATAGTCCAAAAGACATTCTTCTAAACGCAAAAGTTCCAAAAGAATAGTAAATGTTATCTTTTTTTTATCCTCATGAGCAATAGAAATTTGATGGTTATCGGTATCTCCATCTAAAAAGCAAAAATATTTCTGCCCAGCATGTCTATCTACTATTTGATTTGGAAATGGTAGGGGAAACTGATCTTTCCTGGTGGCAGTTTTTAATTTTCTATAATCAATGCAGATGCGCCACCCAGTGACTTGTCTGATTGGTATCAACTCATTATTTTCTTTTATTTCAACAGTCACTCCTCATTTCTTTGGTACACAATGAATTGGACTTACCCATGCACTATCTGAAATAGGATATCNTCTCTTTTATTTCAACAGTCACTCCTCCTTTCTTAGGAACACAATGAGTTGGACTTACCTAAGCACTGTCTGAAGTAGGATATATAATTCCAGTGTCTAACCATTTCAAAATTTCCTTTTTAACTACTTCTTTCATTATTGGATTCNTGGTAGTGTTTAATTTTCTATAATCAATGCAAATACAACACCCAGTAACTTGTCTGATAGGTATTAATTCATGATTTTCTTTTGTTTCAACAGTCACTCCTCCTTTCTTCGGTGTCTGATAGGTATTAATTCATTATTTTCTTTTGTTTCAACAGTCACTCTTCCTTTTTTAGGAGCACAATGAATTGGACTTACCCATGCACTATCTGAAATAGGATATATAATTCCAATGTCTAACAATTTTNAAACGCAAAAGTTCCAAAAGGACTAGTAAATGTTGTCTTTTATTGATCCTCAGGAGCAATAGGAATTTGATGATAACCGGTATATCCATCTAAAAAGTAAAAATATTTGTGTCCAGCAAGTCTATCTACTATTTGATCTAGAAATGGTAGGAGAAAATGATCTTTCTTGGTGGTAGTGTTTAATTTTCTATAATCTATGCATATGCGCCACCCAGTGACTTGTCTGATAGGTATCAACTCATTATTTTCTTTTGTTTCAACAGTCANGATAGATATTAATTTATTATTTTCTTTTGTTTCAACAGTCACTCCTTTCTTAGGAACACAGTGAATTGGACTTACTCACACACTATCTGAAATAGGATATATAATTCCAGTGTCTAACCATTTCAAAATTTGCTTTTTTACTACTTCTTTCATTATAGGGTTTAATCTCCTTTGTGGATCAACTCTTGGTTTAGAGTTTTCATCTAATATAATTTTGTGCATANAGTGTCTAACCATTTCAAAATTTCCTTCTTAACTACTTCTTTCATCATAGGATTTAATCTCCTTTGTGGGTCAACTANGTCCAACCAAAAGCTCTCTTATATCTTTTCAATGTATCTATCAGTCTTTGTTCTTGTAAATAATTTAATTCTAAAGATATAATAATAGGTAGNTAAAAACTTGGAAAATTGTTTATCCTTTTTGTGTTGCTTCAATCTTTGAGGAAACGGTGGTGGAGATTTCTCCACAGTAGTTTTCATTGGTGTAAGTGAATATTCTAAATCTGGGTATTCATGATCCTTTTCTTTTTCTGTATCTACTTTCTCTTTTTCAATTTCCATTTCTTTCTGCACTCTTGTTTCCAATTCTTTTCCACTTTGTAATTGTATTGCTTTTATTTGTTCTTTTCCTTGATCATTAGGATTTGGTTCCACAGTACTAGGAAAAGTTTCTAATATTCGGTTACTAAGCGCATTAGCGATATGCCCCAATTGATTTTCAATATTCTTAATAGCAGTTCCTTGATTTCGTAACTGATTTCCTTGAATTTGTAATTGATTTCCTTGATTCTACAATTGTTGACCCATGTTTAATATCATCTCTTCCATAGACAACATCTTCCTTAATTTTAGTGTTATTGTTAAATCCTGGAGGATAAGAAGACAATAATTAACATTTCCCTGGTTGGATGAATTTCCTAATGGGTTCACTGAGTTGTTTGCCCATTGTTGGGGTCTATAGTTAACATTTCCTTGGTTGGATGAATTTTCTAATGGGTTCATTGGGTTGTTTGCACATTGTTGATCGTAGAAGAATTATTATTCCATTAAAATTTGGATGATTCTTCCAACCTGGGTTATAATAGTTTGAATAAGGGTTTTTGGGTCTANTTTGACATTAAAGAACCACCAGCCGCAGCATCTATAATCGATCTAAGTTATCCCACTAATCTATTATAAAAATTTTGAATTATCAACCAATCTAGTAATGAATGATGAGGTAACTTTCTAAGAAGAACTTTAAATCTCTCTCAAGCTTCATATATCGACTCTCCGTCAATCTGACAAAACGATGTTATGTCATTTCTAAGTTTAACAGTTTTGGATGGAGGAAAATCTTTGGATAGAAATTTTTGTGAATGTTTTCCCCAAGTTTTAATAGATCCAGGTGCTAATGAATTTAACCACATCTTAGCCTTATCCCTAAGTGAAAAAGGAAAAAGTCTAAGTCTAACAGCATCGTTTGAAACTCTATCATATTTAAAGGTAGCACAAAGTTCTAAAAAACTAACGAGGTGTAAATTAGAATCTTCATCTGGTGTACCTCCGAATTGATTGTTTTGTACTATTTGGATAATAGCAGGTTTAAGCTCAAATGAATTAGCACCTACATCAGAATTTTGGATAGATAAGTGAATTTCATCTGTTGTAGGATTTGCATAATCTCGTAGAGGTCTAGGTTGGTGTTCATTTTCTATTCCTTGATTGTTTACGTTATTTTCCATTGTGTCAGGATTTCTAGGTTCTCTTCTTAATTTTCTAATTCTTCTAACAGTGCGTTCTAATTCTGAATTATAGGGTATAAGATTTTCAGGTACAAATTTACGCATACAATTGAAATCAGTACACAGAAAAATAGTTAATTAAATATGAAAATAAGTTACAATTCCAGTAAAAGTTTTCTAATAGTCCTAATTTGTCCATTACTCTAATTATGATTCTTGTTTACTCCCCAACAACGGCGCCAAAAACTTGACAACGACTTTATATATGCTTAAAAATACAAGAATTTAATACTGCTGCTAGAAAATTTAATTCCCCAGCAATGACGCCAAAAACTTGACAGCGACTTTACATATGCTTAAAAATACGAGAATCTAATACTACTACTAAAAGGATTAACTCCTTCGCAACGACACCAAAAAATTGACAACGATTATAGATTCAATAAAGATAAGATTTAATTCCTCAGCAACTGCACCAAAACTTAATAACAGTTATAGATTCGATAAAGATTTACTCACTCAATCACTCCCTGACAACGGCGCCAAAAACTTGACAGTGACTTTTTATATGCTTAAAATATAAGATAAATATGGATGAAACGGCGCCAAAAACTTCACAGCGACTTTATATATGCTTAAAATATAAGATAAATATGGACAGATTTAATACTGCTGCTAAAAGATTTAATTCCTCAGCAACTGTACCAAAACTTAATTACAGTTATGGATTCGATAAAGATGGATGTATATAATATTCAATAATGGTAAAGTCACACTTATCAACGCAAGTATACGTATCGCTCAAGTAATACAAGGTCTAAATGGAGTCTTAGATATATACCCCACAAGGAGTAATATTAGAGGCTACGAACTAAAATTTTAGAAAATCAATACTTAATTGCAACAATGGAATTCAAATTGCTTATCTGTCACTAATAGACAATTGAAATAAATATATAATTTTAATAACTCTTAAATAATTAATTCCACTGATAAAGTTTCTAATGTGAAATTCAATATATAAGAAAGCATCTTTCTCCTTGTCAAGAAATTAAAGTGACTAGATAAAGTGAATCAGTTTAAATTGGATTGTGTCAAATAGGAGCATATTGTTCTTTACCTTTTGTTCCAGGCATAAAGAACATTGACTAATCCTATGCTTGGTTACTGAATCTGTGGCTAGTCTGGGAGGATGCCGGCTCTCACTTTTGAGCTCCCACGTTCCTCTCGCCTGAGGGCTAACATCTACACTTCAGCACCCAAACAATAAGACCAAATTGAGCATTTTAGTCTGTTACTCTAAAATCTCCAATTCTACGTCCGATAACTTTATTTCCCTATTTATTTGCACCCAACTTTGAAGAGCTTTGACCTTCCTGAATCTTAGATGTAATCTTCACTTTAGTTGTAAAACTCGATATATTTTAACAAATCAATTGACCAGATTGAAAGTAAATTAAGATCAAAGTGAAAAGATCATCACAACTTCTTTAACATTCTTTATTTTAACAAATCAATTGGCTAGATTGAAAGTAAATTAAGATCGAAGTGAAAAGATCATCATAACTTCTTTAACATTTTCATGGCTCAACCAATTAAAAACACCATTTCACAAAATCTCAAGACAAGGAGAAAGACAGAGAAAACTACTCAGAACTCAAGGGGAGATACAACAAAACTTGGAATTTATATATAAAAGCAAAGTCATACGAACTATAACAAGTAAATAACACTTATCTCTAATTTCTCTCTAAGCAAACTCCTCAAAGTTCCTCTGAATCTCTTCCTTTCTTTACAACACACAGAATTCTTCTTCGAAGTGGCAAGGAGGAAGAAATCTCTCACTTTCCCTCCACTCTTATAATCTCTCGAATAATTACTCACAATCTAACCATAAATTAAACTCTCTACACACTGCTGGGGCTCTTGAACTTCTCTGAGCCTTTTTGAATCTCTCTTATTTTTGGCCAAAAACTTCTCATAAAGCTATAGAAGAGTTTTTCCAAGAGCTGACTAAGCATCCCTTAAAAAATCTTCCACATTCAATGTACCTGTTGAGATAACCGCCGATCTCGCCGTCGGCGGCCTC
>JXCR01138995.1:1043-17282 GCA_002079205.1 Phalaenopsis hybrid cultivar | reverse complement strand
TTTTTTTCCCCCCCCTTTTTTTTTTTTTTTTGGTCATCGGTGCTTTGTTTTGCTTTTTTTTCTTTTATCGTTTTCTTTTCCAGGAAGAAATTCATGGAGTTCGGCTGTCCGGTGCCGAGGATGTTTTTTTTCCGGATTTAGCCCTTTTGCGTTCCGGTTTTTGTCCTCTAATGACTTTTTTCTGTTCTGAAATTAGGGTTTCTCGTTTGGCTCTTGTCTGAGCTCCGATTCCCCAACTCTTNTTTTTTCTGTTCTGAAATTAGGGTTTCTCGTTTGGCTCTTGTCTGAGCTCCGATTCCCCAACTCTTCNTTTTGTCCTCTAATGACTTTTTTCTGTTCTGAAATTAGGGTTTCTCGTTTGGCTCTTGTCTGAGCTCCGATTTCCCAACTCTTCCCCCCTGCTACGATCGTTCTGAAAACTATTGTTTGGTAAGCACCTCTTGNCCCCCCCTGCTACGATCGTTCTGAAAACTATTGTTTGGTAAGCACCTCTTACCCACTACCCTTTCCTTCCATCTGTTTTCGTTTCTTTATGAGTGGAATATACTGGTTTACTGAATTCCATAAGGTATCTGAAGCCCTCCATCGCACACTATACTTGCTTGCATTTTTTTAAATATAATTTGTTCGCTTACATCTTTATTCAGCTCACTAAGTGTGTGANATATACTGATTTACTGAATTCCATAAGGTATCTGAAGCCCTCCATCGCACACTATACTTGCTTGCATTTTTTAAAATATAATTTGTTCGCTTACATCTTTATTCAGCTCACTAAGTGTGTGTCAGCGGTATGGTGACGCACTGTCTTCGGTAGACATCCTAATAAGGCATTAAATTTTTCCTTTTACTGAAGGCAACATCTGGTAGAGTTTGGATTTCTGTTGTCTTGATTTCTGCAGCGAGAACGCTTTTAGGATTTTTTTCTATCACATAAAAATCTCATCCCAGAAAACNTTGATTTCTGCAGCGAGAACGCTTTTAGGATTTTGTTCTATCACATAAAAATCTCATCCCAGAAAAAANATTTTTCCTTTTACTGAAGGCAACATCTGGTAGAGTTTGGATTTCTGTTGTCTTGATTTCTGCAGCGAGAACCCTTTTAGGATTTTGTTCTATCACATAAAAATCTCATCCAAGAAAAAAAAAATAGATTTTCTTAGTTCGAAGTGAGCAAATGTGCATGTTTGACAAACTTTTCAATTTCAATGCTGTCTACTTAGGATTTTATTATATTTGTTTAATTATACCATTGAAAAACTTATACTTTATTTATGCAATTTAGCAAATAAATTAACTTACTTGAACATTGCTGCAGTTGTTGTAGATTTGCTGTTCAGTATGCGGATCAATAGGGAGTTTGTTAGATGCCATTTTAATTCTTCTTTGGTGCTTGACTCATTCTTTCTCAGGAATAAACTTTGTTTCAGTCCTAAAAATATTAACTGGATTATAATTATAGAGTTGTAAATATGATAAAAGTTTAATATAGAGAAAATTATTAATTGTTGGATTTGATTTTTCTCATTTTGTGTTAGACTTTGGCTTTTAAAAAGACTATAAAGATACTGAGAATTTCTTTCAGTTTTTATGATCAATTTTAAAAAACCATATGTTAGCTGACTAGGATGCATGCTTACATCATTAGCTTCACATAACTATGCTGTATTAAAGCTTGATGGGAATTAAAATTTCATACCACTGTAAATGGACATGAAAAGGATTTTAAAACTTTGCCCATACTCAGCATTGGTTCAAGCTCGAAAAAAATAAATGGGTGAGATTAAACTTAGCACGACAGGGATTGAGTCATATACAACCCTATTCATATTTATTTATTGATGGTATTTTCTTTTGTCTCTTTTTATTGGTTATTTTTTTATAATATATGCCTCATATGCTCTACTTATTAACCTTGTAATTTTAAATAACTTTTCTTTTTGTAGATTTGGAAGACAAAATTGGAGTTTGTTTTATTAATCTTAAGAAGATGTTGTCCCAATACCCTGTCCTTGATAATAAACCTATTGACCAATGGAGGGTTACTGAGCTTCGAGATGAGCTTCGAAGAAGAAGTTTGGCTACTAAAGGTTTAAAAGAGGAGCTAGTTAAGCGATTGGATGAAGCCATTCAAAAAGAAAGGCAATCTGAAAATGAAGCAGAGTTAGGTAATGATGTTGAGCGGAATTCAGATTTACATAATAATGCTGATTTGGAAGATGTAGAGCTGGAAGGAGCAGATGATACACAGCCTATGCTGGACGAGGATAATAATACTGCTAAAGATGCATCCATTTTAAACATTAATCATGGTGATATTGATGTGAACCAAGAGATTAAAGGTCAAAATAGTGATGCAATTGAACCTGTTTCCTCATTTGGGGTAGATGAAGGGAATGCAGCTACTAGAGATGATATGGAGGTCTGTGTAGCTGTCAATCATAATGCAGCTATCTTTCATTCTGCAATGCAAGGCGAGGATGCCAAGCTTGAGGATTTGAAGCAACCCATAGGTGGGACGTATGAAGAAAAGGAAGCCACTGCGGTTGATTTGGATGGCATTGCAAAATTCAATCCGAATATTACTGTCCAATCTGACATGAAAGATGAGGATGCTGAGCCTGAGGCAAAATTTGGAGAGTCAAAACCTCTTGCAGTTGAGTCAGGTGAGGAAAAGGTGGCTACTACAGATCTTCAGGGTAGTGCACATGTCAGCCAGAATGTTACTGCTCAATCTAGCTCGAAAGGTGAGGATGCCATGCATGTGGATAATTTTGATGACTTAATGCCACCCATAGTTGAGAAAGACGAGAAGGAAGCTACTGCAGGTGAATTGGAGGGCCGTGCACCAGTAAACCAGAATATTATTTCTCAATCTGGAATGCTAGGTGAGGATGCTGAACCCGAGGAGAAGTTTGAGGATTTGAAGCCTCTCTCAGTAGATTCCACGTTCATCCAGTCGGAACAAAGCAATCAGGTATCTGAGATCAGCCAAGATTTAGGATTTCAAGTAAAATATGAATCAAATTCTACTGAAACTGTAACAATTAATGAAAAGAATTATATAAAGGATAACTTGTCTGCTTATCATTTCCCTCTAGAAGTACCAGTTGTTAAGCAGGAAGTGGTGCAATCATCATCCAGCAGCTACCTTTCTGGTGTTGACGTTTCCTTGGCTAATGATGAGCAAATGGATGTTAAGAACGAAGTCTCTGATATCCAGCATGTAGGTCAAAACCTTTTACCAGATGAACGAGAGGCAAATGGCGGAAATGTAGCCAGTGAACAATATCTTGTTCAGAGCTATGAGCAAGAAGTGGGCCCAAAGCATGTTTCCTTGAAATATGCAGATACACAAAATGCTTCAACTGTTGTCCTTACCAAGAAGGAAGATTGTCTTGAAGCAGGTTCTTCTGAAAAGTTGAATCTTGATAGGAGTTCTGGTGATGAATCAATGGAGGAGGATGTGTTGGAGAGTAAACATATGGATCCTGATATCAAATCTGAGGAACCAACTAGTACAATTGAAGTAAAAGAGGAAAGAGCTGCAGTTGACGCAGCGACTGAATTTTCTTCTGAAATGATGGATCTTGCTGTAGAAGATGTTAAGCCTGCAGCTCTTACTGACAAGAGAAAGCTGGAAGGTAAACATTATATTACCTGGATGGATATGGCAACCTTTTTTTCTCCTATTTAAATTTCTTTTTGTATTAATGAATGGAAATAACAACCTTTATACTCATGGTCTGCATTCTTGAGAGTTTCAAGATCAATTTAAGAAATATATGAACTTATGAAGTCAAGATAATATCGTTTTTTTTTTCAGGATAGCGTAATATCATTGTCTTCTACAGCATTTGTTTCTGGCTGATTTAAATCATGAATCATAGGTTCAAGTTATATTCTTGAGAGAATCTCGCTTATTGATATTTTCATATTATAAAATGCTTGAATTTTTGTGAATTAAAATAAGAGTCTCCTTATATTTTGAAGTTCTAAATGAAAAAAAAAAAATGAATTGAAGAGCACATTTAAAGTGGATAAATCAGCTGTCCGTCGATGTTTTTTTATTTTTGGGCTTTTTACATAACCTCCACTCAATACATTGAATATTTGATTTTAAAAACACTTTAACTACCCACAATTTTAAATATAACATTTTAACCTGTCAAAAGTTCACTCAAAATTTTCATTAGTGAGCAAAGAAGGTTGCTTATGATGAAAAAGGTGGTTAAAATGTTATATTTTAAGTTTGGGCAGTGAAATATTCAATATTTTAGTTTGTTGTTATTTAAAACACCACCCCCCCCTTTTTTTTTTTTCCAAGGAGATGAAAAGGATGGAGCACAGCTGATTTAATCAATCTTGTTTTTTTCTCGCTCACCGTCTTGTTATTAGAGTTAAAAAAAACGAATAAATGCTGTTCCAATCCCATAACTTAATCTTGCGCTTCACATTTAATCATTGTCTCCATTCTTGATGATTTGTTGGCATGCGGATGCTTAAGTTGTGTTCTTCTCTATGTTTTTATTTTTTATTGGCTTTATTAAGGAGCTCGACAGATTCGTTGACTTCTCTATATTGTTTCTTTAGAACCTGAGGTTGTGACTAATGGTGCTCCTAAGCGTCAACGTCGATGGAATCCAGACACCATTAAAGTTCCTGAACAGCGGACACCTCACCTCGACATAGTCATGACGCCAAAGAATAATGCACTGCCAACACCACGGCACACATTCAGTAGGTCTAACTCAACACTCAGTGTTGATTCCCCAAAGGAGCGCATTGGTAAGGTTTCCAGAACCTTGTAATTTATGCTTACCTTCTCTTAGACAATTAAATTGACTGGGTAAGATGGCTTCTGTTGCAGTCCCAACCTCAAAGAAATCTGCCACAACTTCCTTGAGAATAGACAATTTTCTTCGTCCTTTTACTCTGAAAGCCGTTCAGGAATTGCTTGCACAAACTGGAAAAGTGTGTGATTTCTGGATGGATCATATTAAGACTCACTGCTATGTTACCGTATGTGTTCTCAACCACGGGTGCTGCTTTTATTGCTTGTTTGGGATCTCGTTTGTATTTTGTTTTTGTTTTTATTTTTAAAACATTTATTTATTTATTTATTATTTTGCCTGTTTTTTTTGTTTTTAAAATAAATTAGTTTGTATTTTAAACACTCAAAACATATTAAAGTTGTTTGACTGTTTTTAAAATAACTGAACATATAATATCATACCAAATATGTTTTGTTTCAAATCAGAACATAAACAAAATAAAATAAATAAAAGAAAAAAAACAGAAGTGATTCCAAAGGCCTCTTAGTTTTTATGCAGGGGGCTCTTCTTTGTTTTTTGGGGCCAAAGCACGGCATAAATTCTCGTGGTTTGCACTGATATCTGGGCTGATGCTATTGATGAATGTGCGCCAAAGACTACCTGTGTTGGCGGTAGTTTGTTGGCCAACTATCAATGGCTTGTTTATTACCGCAAAATTCTTTAATTGAACTGTGATTTCTTCGAGAGTAGAGGAAATTTGAACCTGCTTGGCATATTCTTCCTGGACAGGCTTTGTAAAGGCGTCTGTTTCTGAATCACTCACGCTTATTTTTTTTTCTGCAGTATTCATCGGCGGAAGAGGCTACAGAAACCAGAAATGCAGTTTACAATCTCCAGTGGCCCCCAAATGGTGGACGTCTTCTTGCGGCGGAGTTTGTTGATCCTCAAGAAGTGAAGTCACGATTGGAGGTTCCTCCACTATCTCCAGTACCAATTAGCCCCACACCTGCAACACCAAAGGCCCCTCCTCCCCATCAGAAATCCCAAGCCCCTCAACCAACTCATCAGCAAAGCCTCAGGCAGCAGCCGCTCCCTCCTCCACCTCCACTCATTCACCCTCCGCTGCCCCCGCCTCCCAGCCTATCTAACCCCCCGCCTGTTGCGAGAGAGCAGCGACTCCCTCCCCCTCCTCCGAAGAAACCTGAGCCACCTGTGGTGACCCTAGATGATCTTTTCAAGAAGACCAAAGCAACTCCTAGGATCTATTACCTACCTTTGACTGAAGAGCAGGTAAGCGCTAAGTTAGCCACACAGGGCAAGAGCAAGTACGCTCAGTAATCTGGCTTTTTGTAGCATGTTTGCTATGTCCATGTTAAGTTTGTTCATTCGCTAGTGGATAGACATCGCAACCGTCAGGGTTAGCCGTGGTCTATATAATTGTGCTTCATTTACCTATCTTTTTTCTGAGCTTGGACAGTCCCTTTTTTTTTTTTAATGTAACTTGGATTTTATGTTAAGAATTTCATTTCTGACTATGAACGGACATGGATTTTTTCATCCCTTTTTTTTTTAAACATATGTAAGAGCCAAAAATTATCTGGAGGTGACATACAAGCTGATTTGAACTTGGTGTTTTGATGAGCATGGAGTGGATGGAATTCTGCTGTCAAAGCTGAAATTTCTGATTCTGCCAAAATTTACTTTCTTGTGGTATGTCATTTAAAGTGTATGCTATTAGTAGAGGATGCCATGGGGTAAAAGCTAGGTTCCAAAGTTATGGTTCTGCAATTCTAATCGATGAAACCAATGTTTCCTTTTATTTTCTCAGTACCCTTGCCAAGACAATTGATCCTAACGAGCACATTAGAAAACTTTTTGTTCGTCAAGATCATATTAACATTCTATCGCAGCACACCGAAGGATCGATAAAATGCATACTGAGTCAGGTTAGTTAATTTCTTACTCCATGTTGAGCTTGCTTGCCAAGATACTGTTTCAACTCAAGCTTGCTTGTGTATTTGTAGCGTTGTCCAAGTTGATTCTATTTTAAATTATGGTTTGAATTTGATTCAAGCTTGACTCTTTAAGTAATCGAGCCTTATTAAACATATTAACGGTTGTTGAGCATATTAACAGACAAAAAAGGCAAAACTGTGTTTTTGTTGCTCGGACTCTTATACTTGGCCCTACTCTAAACAAATTAAAATTGTTGAGGTTGAATTTCATCTGATATCTAAATTTTATTGTCTTAGTTGCATGACATAAGTGTTCGAATAAAAATCTATCATAAACGAAGAGTTATTGGTTGTGACACTTCAGTTATTATAGATGCACGCTAGTAATTTTCAAATGCAAAGTGGACTTGCATGAAATCCCCCACTGGCTTCATCTTGGTTTAGTTGTATTACGGCCGGTAGTTTTGCCAAATATTTGGGATTATTCTACTGTCAATATCTTGACTTGTTGAGAACACATTAATGGAGAGCTTGGGGTGATTTGATTTTGTAGGGTAGTGTACGATATCTATGGTGACTTCTTCTATTAGGCCTTAGGTCAATTATGCTTGCTTTGAAGAGTTCTAGCAAATCCACTTTGGTGTGTTTATTGCATCTCGGTAGACTAAATATAATTACATTTAGGATCTGTTTGGAGCAGCTGCAGATTATATGACAAGCATATTATCATGATAATATAATATGATAATCTGCAGATTATAAGGACAAGCTGGCTTGTTGTTTGGGGGATTTTGTGTAGAACAGTTTATTTGTTGTTGTTACTGGATAAATTATTATTCTGCTATTGTTTAGTGAAGCTGTTTGCAACAGAACTGCAGGAGCAAGTCCATTTCAATTAGTACAATTCCATAATGCATTCCATAGAGCAAGTCCAACTCTACCTAGTAATTAGTACAATTCCACAATACATTCCAAATAATCTACCTAACATCATCAACAAAAAAACCCTAATTCTATCATCAATAGAAAATTGCCAAAATTTGGGAAAGAAAAAATAGTTCTCACACATGGAAATCGAACCAAAATAGTCGAAATAAACTCGCATAGCAGCTAAGAAACACACCAGATCTCACCGGAGGAATTAGATCTGGCAAGCGAGTCGATCTTCGCGAGGGTGAAGATCAGGGAGGGAGAGGGTGAGGGAGAGCAGAAAAGAGCACGGGAGGAAATTTTGCCCTAAATGCGAGTCACGGACGCAGGACACGGGGGGCTATCCCTCGTCCAAAGCCTATTTGAAATTTAGGACGTGCGTAGCAAAGTGGCACCAAAACGCCGAGCAAACGTACTTTTCAAACAAAATGGCGAGGTTTTCAAAACGTCACCTCACTCTAATAAGCTGCCCCAAACGAGCCCTTATTCAAGAAAGTTCAAGATGAATATTTTATGTTTTGATTCAGTTATCTTTTTTAATAGATTTTAAGGAGCAAGTGGATATATTTTTTTTATTCATGTAAGCTTATATTTTATCAGATTACTTTATGTCGCTTCTCCATACATATTAACACTATGAACATCTATAAATATCAACTGCAAGTAGACTTTTTTGGAGTTCATATTTTACTCATCTCTTTCTTTCTTGCTTCATCTTATAATTGTCTTTTTCAAATAGTTGAGAAGAACCTTTTCCTTCAACTTTGATTCATGAATCCTGCGCATCACTCCACTATCTCACTTATTATATAGAGGTGGAGGGTAAAGCTCTAGCAAAAAATCGTACTAATAGAGAGAATCAAGTTGGCATCACTTTTGAAGTCATATGAATGCCGGGGGACTGTAATCCAAAACATTTTTTCGGCCTCTCTGGTACGTGTCTGAAGCACTGAACCAGAATCAGTATCAATTTAACCCTACCTGGAAAAACTCACCATTGGGTGATGATAATTCCTACACAAAACATATTTAATGTTCATTTTAGTGCTTAATGACTATGCTTCGTCTATTTGGAACCTATTGTGGACAAGGGCTGTCACAAAACTCTCCCACATGCGTTTCAGAAAATTAGAGTTCAGATCGATCCACCCGTGTAGGGGGTCATGCCCGTAGGCACTGAAATCTCTGATTTGAAACCTCTAGAATGTTCATTTCAAAGTTACAAGGTCATATTCTAGCTATACGTGGTCTCTCGTAGCTTCCTAATCAGTAAAACTATTTAACGGACATATGGACATAAAATTGGGACTTGGACCGTTCGGGTCGTACTCGACCCCAACCAGCTTTTTTTGTTTGATATAGCCCATCCGTAATTTCCACCCCAACATTGGCAAGCTTATTTTCATTCTTGGATGTCCTCCGGTGGTTCGAGGGTCCATAGGAATCCTCCGCGCAACACATCAACCCTCAATGAGGGAAAAATAATTTTATTAGGGGGGTGCGCCACCCAATGGGTGCAAAGGGGCCTATAAGCACCATTGAGCGCTGAAATCAGCTGAGGAGCGCATATGCACCCTCCTTTGTGGACATAGGTGACCAACACAATGAGGCGCTGACCTGACCTACAATTACGTAGTACTTTAGTTTCCAAAAAGATGACAAAAAACTTGACCCAATTTATTTTAGCGACTTGTGCGAAAAATGGATATATTATAGAATTTAGAATTTGATTAATAGTTTACACACTATAGGTGCTACACAAGTATACGTATCGTTTCCATTAATGTATGATTTTCTTTTAAAACCCCAGTATTGATCCCATAGGGAAGGTGAAGCTCTTTTTATGGACTTAGTAAAACTTTACTTTAGCTCCATACAATTATCTAGGAAATATGGTGTCAAGTTTATGTGTAAAAAAAATTTACTAAATTCATACTAATTCTATTTCAAAGCTTAAATAAAATACAATATTTATAAACTAGTTTTACGTAAAAAAGTTCAAATTATGCAAAAGTTCTTTTCCCTTGCAAAGAGATCATAATCAGTGTATGAATCAAATGTCTAAAGGTTTAAATATAGTTTTGTTCCAAATAGATTATGTTGGGTAAGTTCTAGCCTGTCACATTCAGATTACCCACTACGACAATTATTATGGAATAACCTAGCCTTAAGTTCCAAACTCTAGATCAAATTGATTAATGTTCTAGTTTGTCACCCTAGAATCACCAATTTACACCCATAAAAACTTATCTCTCTTTTTATTTGCACTAACTAATGAGCTACCTTCTCATCCACTAGATTAATGTAATTTTTACTAGTTGAGGAACACATAGCCCTCCTGGGTCATTATGGATTCACAACAAATTTTAACAATCCAATTGACCAGATTGAAGATGTAAATTAAGTACGAAGTAATGAATCATCATAAATATGGAATAAGAGAAATTTTAAAAAATTCTAATCTTATACATGATTAGTTCTTATTGCAAGGAGAAAGATAAAAGAAACTACTTAGACTTCATGGGGATAACACAATAAAATATGGTTTATATTAACATTAAGTTTACACAGTAAAACAAAACTCAAAAAAAAATACAAAGTACTTATTTGAAACTTCTCCCAAAGCAAATCTTTTGAAGTTCCCTTTGATGACTTCTTACTCCAAGACACACTAATACACACACTAGAAAGACTCTCACCAACACACTCTCTCACACACTCTCACACCACACACACACACACCCACACCTACTACTTCTCTCTCCCTCTTTTTGACAAGCCAATGCTCCCTTTAAATAAAGCTCTTAAAACCACTGAGGGTCACTTCAAGCACTTCTTCAAAATTCGTCCAAATTCAATACACAAAAATCAAAAACATTTCTGGCGCCTAGGCGCCCAATCGTGGCGCCTAAGCTCCAACCTTCTAGAAACCTGTTTTAACTACCCGATGCTTAGGCGTCAGGTCACTATTTACTCTACTCTAATTGACCATATTTTCTTTGTTTTTGCTCTTAAACTTCATCTCTTGTAACTAAAATAAAAAAAACTCACTAAATACCTTACATTGAAGCGTAATATCTTTAAAAATGAGCATAAAATGTATATATAAAAATAATACATTTTAAGGCTTGTCAGACGTCACCTTTGCTCGCATGAGAAAAGAGGGGGAGGCTAATTGTCATTTAGGCGCCAAGATCTGTCGAGATCGTGCAAGACAGTAGAGGGGGTGCGACATAGATAACGACCCAAAATAGAAAGTTGGATGCATGTGCACCCAACTAAATTTGTTGGGAAAAATTTATGTATTAAGCCAAAAATGGAGGGGATAACTGAGCCTTACCTGGGGGATAATGGCTCCTTTTGTCGTTTCTTTTGCCATTTATGGAAGCAAACTAGTGGAGGAAAAATTATTTCCATTTATTTATGGGAGACCATTGGAGAAGCGACTAGGCAACTATTGTTTTGCAGACATTACAGAAGAGATGGGTTGGATAGGGGAAAACAACAGGTATCGTGAGAACAGGCTTTCATTTTGGGAGAAGCAGATGAGAGTCTTTGGAAAGCTCTGGGAGCAAGAAGAAGGGGCTTAGAGGTTTGCTAAGCTTTCTTCCCAATTCTCTTTCATTTTCCTACAAATTTTCTTCTACGACTTCTTCTCCACTTCCTATTCATCTTCTTGAGGGAAAAGTGAGTGAGAGCTCATTTGGTGGAATTCTGTGAAGGAGAGTTCAGAGAGGAGCTGGGAGAGAATCCGAAAGAGTTGTGAGTGGTTTTTTGGAGAATTCTTGAGGATTGCTCTAATCTGTTTTTCTTCTTCATCATCTTCTTCACCTGCTTCTTCTCACCATTTCTTTCATCGGTTCTCTCATTTTGTTTGGGAAGAAGAGGAACGTAAGGGATTTTTGTTGGTGCTGCTTTGAACTTTCCTTGTAGAAGAAAGCTTCTTCCATCTTTGGAGAAGAAACAAAGCTGTCTTCACCAGTGCAAAGTCGGAGATTGGAGCAAGCTTAGAGAATGCATCTCCAACTGCCTCGTAGATGAGATATTTTCTAAACTCTCGAAATTTCTTTCCTAGCAAGTCCTTTTAAGTCTGATGTTAGAGGATTAAGCTTAGGATTCTGTGTTAGAGGATACCGATAAGTTAGAGAGTAGTTTTTGTTGATTAATCTCTACAAATTCTTAATTTTTTATCCATTTCTCTAGCATATTAACATAATCAGTTGGGAAAATAATAATGACAAGTTGTTCGGCAACTTCATCCCATGACAAATGGGTTGAGGCCACCCCAAATAGAGAATAAGGAAATCATTTTCTCCTTGTTTGCTAGACTGCAAAGGCTATGTTCGCAAGGGGAAATATTTATTTTCGTGCAGACTTTCTTTTCACGGAAATTTTCCTTCGCATTTTGCCGAATTGTTAGCCACCGTATCGTCTGACGATAGCTATGACTTCATCCCACCCTACGACGTATGTGAGATCACTAGAAGCATTTCAGCTTGTTATCAAAATATGATTAGGTGTGTTTGCATATTTGCATGAAAGTTTTTTTTTTTAAATGTGCATTTAAAAATGATTAATTTTGCATGCTTCTTTGCTCAGCCGCCCACTTTACTCCGGATTGATTAGCCACCGTATCGTCTGGCTCGATTGTCATCCCTCATTGAATGGTTTGATTGGTCAATTGATATTGATCGGCTCGACCGCCTACTCTAGGCTGGCTTGTCCGCCCACACAATATCGTCTAGCTCAATTGGTCATCCCCACTGATACACAAAAAAAAATGTTCAATTTTATGTATACATTTTATGCTTAAATTTAGTAATATTACACTTTAAAGAAAGATATTTTTATATTTTGTTGCAAATATATTGATTTTGCACATTTGGAGCAAGAATGAAGTAAAGGAAGAAACTTAGAGTCAAATGATGCAGTTTTCAAAATTGAACTCGCGCCAATGGCACCAGAACTGGTGCCAACGACGCCAGAATCCAGAGAGCACAAGCAACTCTAGATTTTGGCGCCATAAGGTGTTATGGCTCAAAATTCATTGAATGTGGACTATTTTTAAAGGGATGTTTTAAGGAAACTCTTTGAAAATTCATCCCTACAGTATAAAAATGTCAGAAAAGGGTGTGTCTCGGTGGGGAGTCAGTTTTTTGTGAGAGTTTTGTGTCTTTTGGTGTGTGTGGTGGTTGTGTGTCTTTTGTGTGTGGAGAGTCTTAGAGTTTAAAGAAGATTTTCTCTAAGGGTTGTAAAAGGAGAGGCAAAGTGAGATATTTCTTCTTCATTACACTTCTAAGAGAGAATTCAGTGGTATTGTAAAGAGAGAAAGAGATTCAAAGGAACTACAAGGGATTTCATTGAGGAGATTGAGATAAGTTATGTTCTTTCCTTTATTTGTTTTGTAAACTTATATATATATATATATATATAATTCATGTATTGTTGTATTTTCTTCATGAATTCAGAGTAATCTTCCTTGTCATTCTCCCTACAATGAGATATGGTTATGTGAAGAATCAATATTATTGTGCAAGGCATTAATTTTCATAATTGTGATGATTTGAACTCTGATCTTAATTTAATTTTTAATTTATCCAATTGAATTGTTAAAATTTGTTGAGAAACATACGATTCAAGAGGGCTATGCTTTCTACAACAATGTGAGAATCACATTTGATTCCATGAATGAGAATGTAGTCCATAGAGTTGAGTGAAAATAAAAAGGTAAATATACTTTGTTGGTCATAAAATTGGAAATTTTAGAGTGATAGACTAAAATACCCAATTTCGTCTAGGTGTTTGGAAACTAAAGCGAGATGTTAGTCCTCAGGCGAGGGAACATGAGAGCTCTGAAGTGAGAGCTAGTAACTTTCCAGCCTAACTGTGGATTTAGGGATAAAACTCTGGATTAGACGATGTTCTTTTTTACTTGTAAAGAGGAGAAAGAATATGAATGCTCTTATTTGACAAAATACAATTTTATATAATTTTAAACAATTTTGATTGCTTCACTGACCATAAACTTATTGTAAAGGGGAGTCATACTTTCTTAAAATTTAACTCTTCATCACAAAACATAATTTATTCTTAGTAAAATAAACTTTGAAGTTTAGAGATTAGTTTAGTAAACTTAGTTCCATTTGCAGCATTAAATCAATTTTTATTTGTTTTTTTTACTTGAGTTTTTACAGTTTGAATATTGTGTCTTTGCGTTATCTTTATAAGAATTACCACCTCCTTGTGGGATCGATGCTTAGGGCTCCATTAGAGCCATTTATTACTTGAGTGATACATATATTTGTGTTTGCAATCTATTGACAATTTTAAATCAAATTATACGTTAAGGCTCTATTTGGGGTAGCTGCAGATTATTTATAATCTGCTGATAATGCTGACATTATGATAATCTACAGATTATTAGGATAAACTGGCTTGTTGTTTGAAGAAGCTTATTTAGAACAACTTATTTGCAGTTGTAGCTGTATAGATGACAATTCTGCTCATGTTTAGTGATGTTGTTTGCAATAAAATTGTATAGGAAAAATAATAGATAAAACAAAAGCCACAAACTGTTACAGATCAGTTCAAAAAAAATAACATACACTGTTCACTCTCTCGTGAGTATCAAAAGAAATACAATTACAACTATAATTAAAAATATTAAAAAGTTTAATTTAAAACTCTGACACCGTCTATCCTCAGTTGAACTGTCCTCTTGGAAAACCATCGTATCCAGATCACTGTTGGCAGTGGAATATGTCGGAATATCAACCTAACGGAAGGAACCACATTGCCCTAAAATGCCCCTCCGACAACTATAGAACTGTCTCCCGTTACTGTGAGGTTGTCGTGACGTGAGTAAGGGAGTTGGTAGTCCATAGAAACACAACACAACTCGAGAGGTCCCTAAAATCCTAGAGCTCATGTTACTACAGAGATAAAACAATAATGAAATCATTTGTCAGATCAAAATAAGTTTTATATACCTACAAGAGAACTGAATTAAACAAAAATTGTATCAATCAAAACAAGCATAAAAAAGAAATGTCAGTGTGGTGTCTCGACCAAGTAACTACACCAATCCACGTGTTTGTCATTAAACATAGACATTGGACTTTAAAAAACAAAACAAAACAAAACAAAACAAAGAATTAAAAACAAATTTCAAACACGACATTGTTATATATTCAAAAGTTTTAATGAAACAAACAAAATTCTTAATAAAATCATAAAATCCAAACTCACAATATAACGAAATACATATGAAATAAAGCTATAGTATAGTAAATAAAGAAGAGTGTCTGAATCAACATCCACAAATAACATCTGCAATAGACTCCCTCAAAGTAGTCATCTCGGCGACACCTTCACCGTCCTGAGTTTCAAATTTATTCAACTCTATCTCATCCTCAGGTAATGAATGCCCATGCCCAATCAGAAATTCTGAAGATTCTGGAGAGGCATGCAGCTGATTTTCATAAGCCAAACTGAAGTCTCATGTCTGATTGAGAGGCATGTCATCGGATAAAGTTGTGAAGTGCTATAGTGGTCACCACAATATTCACTTATTTGGGAAATGAATACGAAGACATATCACGCAGGATAACCCATTTCTTCTTCCACACCCCAAATATTCTTTAAATTACCCCACATATGGAGGAGGACGTTTGTTAAACATTTCTTTTCTGTTATGGATCGTGCCACTTACTCTTTCAAAATCAGGATTATTGTATCTGGTGTCCGGATATGGCTTTAGGCAGCCCCTCTGCATCAGATATCTGTCACTAACCAAATAATATTTCTCTGTTATGAAAGTCATTATTAATGACAAATAATACATATAAGTTACTTTACATAGCTAAACAAACTTGGAGGCGGGAGAGGGAAACACTGCGTTCTATTTCTAGTTGCATAGAAAAAAAGACGACTGTCATGTGCACTCCCTTCCCATCTTGCCATTACAAATGTGAAGCACATGTTGAAGTCACATACTGCCATGACATTTTGGGTAGTTGAACCACTCTGACTAATGTACGCGACCTTTTCGTGGCTGGGTAGTTGAGCATCTACGTGTACACCGTCGATTGCCCTAATGTAGTTATGTTTTCCATTTTTAGAAACTCATTACATTCTGAAGTTAATGTAACGAACTAATAAAACTTACCTTAAAATATGGCATATAACGGGGATAGTTTGCAATTTGTTATGGAGTAATAGCGAACGATGAATCCTCTTGCTTAATGATTTGCGACGCTAAGCTCACAAGTGCTTGTATACCTTTGGAGAAATATTGGCTAATTGTTTTTGAGGAATCTTGAAATCGCTCCATAGCTCCTAACTGATTTGTTTTGAGAGAGAATGTATAATGTTATAACCAATACCTCACTAGATGCCGTTCTAGAAGAACCTTGGAGGCCATGGTTGACATAATTCGTGAAGGAGATAAAAAAAAATGGGTGCAGTCATTTGAAAAATATTGTTGAACCTTATCGGATGTTCAGAAAGCTTCTCACCCACCCATTTATCCCCAACAAATGAGGACGTCATGCGTGGTATTTGATTAGTACTGGAGTGGT
>JXCR01138993.1:54159-66212 GCA_002079205.1 Phalaenopsis hybrid cultivar | reverse complement strand
TCTTGATCATCCACTTTATCATAGGGGTAGCAGATCCACCTCATCATGTCTTAAAATCCCCGGGGGATTTTCTTGTCTGTCTTTGCTAAAGTTATAACAACAACCACATTGTATGGTGATTCTTCCTTTTCCACGCATCCATTTCCGTGGTTCGGAATAGGTCCTTTCCATTAAAAGACCCGCTTGACCCCTATCCCTTAAATCAAATATACAGTTGAGAATGCTTCTTTTGTCGCTTTCAAAGAATACTCTGGTGTACAGCTCCAAGCCTTGTAGTATAATGACGAATCTTCTTTGAACTTCTTCATAAAATTCAAATTTCCTTTTCCTTACTTTACTCAATTTGTAGTATTCTGCCATGACAATGATCGACGGCTGTCGAGAACGCTCCCTCATTTCAATATCAGCAGGAATTCATGCTGGTGTTATCTCTGTATCCAGCGGAATATATGATTCTCCCATTAAATGATCGGTGATCTTAAATTTGTTATCGGTGGACGTATACTCCTTCTAGAGTGCTGTAACGCTCTAGGTGGAGGAAGTTGTAGTCTGAGCATTCCACAAACGTCCCTGTAGCCGGTATCCATGTGGGAATCTCATCATTGCATGTCGGGCAACCCGCACAAAGATCATCTGCAACTTCTGGTATCATCGGTTCTGCAGTGAAATCAGAATCATCCTTTGTGGCAGGCAAGCTGGAGAAAGTCTCTCTCATGCATGGATCGTAGATTTTCTCCTCAGGACTTGGGGTAAGCAAGTTTTCTGCCCCTTTCTCGCATCTTCTTTCTTCACGTAGGAATGCTCTGTGTATTTGGCGATTGGCATTTCTGTGTTGTGTCCTTTGTAACGATGCATCTAGCAGTCTCTCTTCATCAGCAGTGACTAGACCTCCGATCGGTGCAGTTATCACAGTTGGCTGACGACTAGTCCCCTCTTTCGGATCTTACTGCATTATCACTTCCTTCCCTTTCAGTGAGGAATCCTCATTGGTGCTGATCTTTAACAATGACGGTAGCCCTTCTTTTTCTTGGCGGCTGACCACATCCATCAGGGGACACTTATGGTCTACATCGACTTGACCAAAGTCCATGTCTAAGTCTATGATGCCACCATGCAGTGCCCTTTCCTTGTTAAGTACGAGATTCTAGCCATCTTTGAAAGCAAAAATCAGCTTCTGTCCTGACATTTTCTCTGCAGATGACAGAAAAAACATTAGTGCATTGAAATTTAGCAGAAATAAGAACAAAACAAAGTGTTTATTAGGCAAAATTTTTGTTTATGTTGGTGAGAAGATCATTTATTGATGGATATATTTTGTTTAATTTAGTAAGATATCCAACTTAAAAGTAGAAAGAAGAAAATTGAAGTATGTATATTCAAAAATTTTCATTTTATCGAGGTTAATTTTATTACAAAATTTTTGGACTCGGTCACAGACGTTTGGCCAAATAAATAACCCCAAAACAATCAAAATTTTAAAGTTTCAATTCAAGCAATGTCAAGTTGCATAGTATGTCTTCAAGTATCGTCTGTTGATCGACAACATGGGTCTTTCGCCTGGGCAATCTACCAGCTGGTAGGCTCCTCCTACGTAGACCTTTTCTATGACAAATGGTCCTTCCCAAGTTGGCTCAAATCTTCCAGCTATCTTGCGGCGTGCAAGAATAGGCCTTTTGAGAACATGCATGAGATCACCAACTTTGAATGTCCTTGGGCGAACCAAGTTGTCATGAGCTTGTACCATCCTTGCCTTGTAATGCTCCAGATGCTATTGTGCTTTTAGTCGCTTTCCTTCGAGACTTTCCTATTCTTCAAGTCTGACCATTGCACTTTCTTTTGTTGTAAGTTGATTGGCTTCAGCGACTGTGAGAGATGGTGTCTGAACTTCTAGCGGTAGCACGACCTCTGACCCGTACATGAGTGCGTAGGGTGTACACTGAGTGAGAGTCTTGAACATTGTCTAGTAGGCCCACAAGGCTTCTAACAGTTTCTTGTGCCAATCTCATTTATTTTCATCTAGTATTTTCTTCAAAATTTGTACCAGTGTCTTGTTGAAGGCCTCCGCTAGACCATTTGCCTTGAGATAGTAGATCGTAGAGTTTCTCCAATCTTTCCCCTGCCGTTTGACAAAATTGTTGATTTTTGTACTCTTGAAGACTATCCCATTATCAAATATTATTCTGTGCGGAACTCCAAAACATTAACGACTTAGCTTTTCAAGAATTAAAGGACGTGCTGTGTTGTGACCTCTAGCAACAACACTGTCTCTGCCCATTTAGAAAAGTAATATGTAGCAGAAAGTATAAATTTGTGCCCTTTAGATTATGGAGAGTCTATCGTACCTAATATGTCTGTGCCCCCAACACTCGAATGGCCATGAGACGACAGTTGGGTGTAGCACATTTGGAGGTTGGTGCAAGACCACCCCACGC
This sequence comes from Phalaenopsis hybrid cultivar, assembly GCA_002079205.1. NCBI lineage: Eukaryota > Viridiplantae > Streptophyta > Magnoliopsida > Asparagales > Orchidaceae > Phalaenopsis > Phalaenopsis hybrid cultivar. The sequence goes on along the minus strand of JXCR01138993.1, from coordinate 63,780 downwards.
ACTTGGCACTGGTGATATCTTCTGGCTGTATTCATGCAATCGGGCATCATTGCCGGCCAATAATATCCGAGTCTCTTGATCTTTATTTTCATCTTTGGCTTTGACTAGTGAGCGCCACACAATCTGACATATATTTTTTGATAATATTTTGTGCTTCGCCTCTGCTCAAACATTGTAGACACATCTGATCGAATGATCTTCTGTAGAGGACATCACCTACTAAAGCGTACGACATAGCCCTTGTTGTGATGTTATGTGCTATTAACTTGTCTTTTGATAGCTTTCCATTCTGTAAAAATTTTATCAAAGGCTTGCGCCAACCATCATTGATATCAGTAATCGCAATCATCATTTATTCTTCTTTTCCGAGATTGTGTAGATTTTTGAAGCCGATTCAAGACAAAACTAGTCTTCCTTATACCGTAATGTCAATGGAACCCTTCGGGGCACACGCCAATTCTTTTGCAAGTTTTTATAAAGCGTCAGCATGGGAATTATCTCCCAGAGAAATCCGGTAGAAAGTTACATTGCGGATCTATTCTAGTAGCTTCATGGTGTAACAGTGGTATTCTGTTAACCTGGGTTTCAAAATCTTGTATTGTCTGGCGACTTGTTGGATGACGAGTTGTGAGTCGTCATAGATGGCAATTTCTGTTATATCCATCGAGATTGTCAATTCCAACCCGGTAATTAATGGTTCATATTCTGCTTCATTGTTGGTAGATGGCTTTGTCAGATGATAAGAGAATCTCAGCATGCCCTTTTCTGGCATGATGAAGATCAAACCAATTCTTGCTTTACCTGGTATAATTGCTCCTGTTCCTTTATCTTTTATGGCTGACGAAGCTCCGTCAAAGTATATCTCCTAGCATTGCACACTGAAGAACTCCATTTGTAATACCTGCTCATCTAGTAATTTATCATTAAGAGGGGACACAACTGGAAGTAGGTGTGCAGCGAGAAAATCTGCTAAAATCTATCCCTTAATTGCATAGAGGAGAATGAAAGTTATATCAACTTGCAACAAAATCATCGACCACCTTGCTAGACATCCAGAGAGTGTTGGTTGGGTCACCAAATATTGCAACGGATTAACTTTTGAAATAAGGGTAATTTTATGAGAATGCATGTAATGTCTAAGCTTTTGGGCGGCAAAGATTAAAGCTAAATAATGTTTCTTAATAGGCGGATACCTTATCTCCGTCGGTATTTGATGACGACTCAAGTAGTAGAGTGCATTTTCTTTACCTCGTCATTGACTTGGGCTAAGAGGGCTCCAAGAGAGTCATCTAAGGCCGTGACATAAAGTATTCAAGTTTTTCCCGAAATAGGGCCTGCCAAAACACGAGGTATCATTAAATATTATCTAACGTACTCGAAAAACCCGTTGGCATTTCTCTTCCCAAATANTTACCTCGTCATTGACTTGGGCTAAGAGGGCTCCAAGAGAGTCATCTAAGGCCGTGACATAAAGTATTCAAGGTTTTCCCGGGATAGGGCCTGCCAAAACACGAGGTATCATTAAATATTATCTAACGTACTCGAAAATCCGTTGGCATTTCTCTTCCCAAATGAATTTAACGTCCTTTTTAACTAATGTTGAGTAGGGCTGACACCTACCTGAGAGATTAAAAATAAAGCGTCTCAGATATGTCAACTTCCCTTGAAAGAAACGTAGTTGTTTCAAGGTTTTGGGTGGAGGCATTTCCAAGATAGCTTTAATCTTATCCGGGTTGATCTCGATTCTCCANTAAAGCGTCTCAGATATGTCAACTTCCCTTGAAAGAAACGTAGTTGTTTCAAGGTTTTGGGTGGAGGCATTTTCAAGATAGCTTTAATCTTATCCGGGTTGATCTCGATTCTCCGATGGAGGACAATGAATCCTAGAAAATTCCCAGAGGTCACGCCGAAGGTGCACTTTAAGGGGTTCATCTTAAGGTCGTACTGTCGTAATCATTCGAACATGATTCTCAAATCGTACAAATGGTCTATTTTATGTTTACTTTTGATGACCAAATCATCCATGTAGCATTCCACTTGGTTGTGAATGAGATCATAAAAAATCCTAGTCATAGCTCGTTGGTATGTTGCTTCAGTGTTCTTCAATCCAAACAACATCACTGTGTAGCAAAAAATCTTGATTGGCATTCTGAATGTTGTAAGTGTTGCATCCTCGGGAGCCATCTTGATTTGGTTGTACCCCGACGATTCGTCCATAAAAGAGAAAATCTCATGTGTTGAAGAAAAATCCACCATCATTTCCGGTATTGGCAGTGGGAATTCATTCTTCGGACATGATTTGTTCAAATCCCTAAAGTCGACATATACACGGATTTGTTCATTTTTCTTTTTAACTGACACAATGTTAGCTAACCATGTGGGGTATTGCTCTTCTCTTACAAATTTAACATCTATTAATTTCTTCACCTCGACAATCACTTGCTGCTCTATTTTGAGGCGCATTCTTCTTGGAGCTTTTTTACTAGGGTCATATTTTTGTCCACCCCGAGCTTATGTACTGCAACTTCTGCTGACAGTCTTGGCATTTCATCATAACTCCATATGAAGCAATCTTTGAATTTTGTTAACAGTTTGATCAACTCTAAAGATTCTTCATCATTGAGTAGAGAACTTATAAATGTTGGTCGGGGCTGCTCTTCCGTCCTGAGGTAATTTCCTTCAATTCATCAACCGTTGATTTAATTTCCTCCTTAAATTCTAGCGGAGCGACTTCTATTAATCAATCAGTAGAGTCATCCTTCACATCGAGACAATCCTCTTTCAATTCATTAGTGACAACCATGCAAAATTTTGAGTCATCGACTGGTCCGAATGTACCAAATTTGAGACCTTCTTTCGAATTAGGAGTTCGACTTTAAACATCCCACAATTTTTCAAAAAGCTGTAATTTATCTTTTAGCATTTATTTTGGCAAATGTCCCTATTGAATTAACTTTCATACACAAGGCGAAAAGCAACCAAAATGTAATTTCATTAATTCATTAGGATCCTAATCTAAATTTACATTATTTTTAAAATTAGTAGAAAGAGAAGCACGATAAATTTTGATCAGCCTTGAACCAGAGATATGAACTTCCTTGACGTCTAACTCTCAACCTTTTGGGGGCGAATTGGAGCAAGGGTCATGGTGTTCACATAGTGGTTTATCTGATCATACATTGTCTCATATTTGTTTTTCTCCATATCTTCTAAGCATATCTCGTATTGTGGTTTCTTCTATTTTATCGTCATCATATCTTCCTTAGAACTCTCTTCTTCATCAATATTGATGGTCGGCCTAGCCCATCCAACAATTAAATTGGTTCTTGCTCATCCACGTCCCCGGCCTCGACCTTGGATGCACGAACCTAAAGAATCCCCACCAACTTGTTGCAAAAGAGTGGTGGGAGATCGCTGAAGCAGAGCTGAATGGCTTCCTCATTGTGATATTTCTAAATCTTCATCTTTATTTGTCATAATTTCACGAGAGAAGACAATTTTCTTTGGAGGCGCATAGTAGGTGGCATCTTCATGAATGCCTACTTCATGAATTGGAAATGGCTGTAAATCTCCCTTGATGCAATGTTCTTGTCCTTCCTTGTAATACTTAATGCAATGGTGTAGAGATGATGGAACCATGTTGTGTTTGANTTCAAGGATTTTCTTCCCCGAATCCGAGAAAACTAATCTAGTAGAGGCAGCCCCTATCCTACCCATCGTGCTATCAGTCTTCGTGGTGTTCTTTTTGTTCTTCATTGGTGGTGACAGATCTTCTGGCAGAATCTTCATCTCAGACTTGATAGGCTGAAGACTCTGAACGGAGGCTTGTGCTCATGCATTCTGAATTTGGTTCGGTACACTCTTGAGCTTGTTCTAAGTCATACACCATCCATCTTTTCCAGTATATGGGTCAATCGGAGAGAATAGCTCGGCGGAAATCACATTTAGNCTATCCTACCCATCGTGCTATCAGTCTTCGTGGTGTTCTTTTTGTTCTTCATTGGTGGTGACAGATCTTCTGACGGAATCTTCATCTCAGACTTGACAGGCTGAAGACTCTGAACGGAGGCTTGTGCTCATGCATTCTGAATTTGGTTCAGTACACTCTTGAGCTTGTTCTAATTCATACACCATCCATCTTTTCTAGTATACGGGTCAATCGGAGAGAATAGCTCGGCGGAAATCACATTTATAGAACCTTTTTCAATTTCTTTTAAATATTCTTTTGGGATCGTTATATTCCCTTCTTTAAGATTTCTCTCGAGCCAATCCTTGAAGAGGAAATAATCCTCTATAGTGTGTCAAAGAAACTTGTCGACCCCTTCGGGTTTCTTTGGATCTGGTAATCTGAACTAAGGCTTCAGCATCACACTTCTGAACATTTTAGGTATGGCTTCATCTTTAAAGNTTAAGATTTCTCTCGAGCCAATCCTTGAAGAGGAAATAATCCTCTATAGTGTGTCAAAGAAACTTGTCGACCTCTTCGGGTTTCTTTGGATCTGGTAATCTGAACTAAGGCTTCAGCATCACACCTCTGAACATTTTAGGCATGGCTTCATCTTTAAAAGAATACACCACTTTCCTATGTTCCGCAATGAAAATTTTCTTATTCTCTGTTCAGTATGATCCTCCTTGATGCGGTTGTTGGCTGGACTGGCCATACTATTGTGTCTGTTGTTGAGCATGCTGCGATGACAACTGACGATAATTCTCTGCATGTATCTTCATTGGTTGTTTCCTTTATCAACCGCTACCACTGTTCCGGACTTCTTTTCAAATACTCTGGTCGTCCTGGACTTCTCAACCTTCTAATGAAAATTCNATGACAACTGACGATAATTCTCTGCATGTATCTTCATTGGTTGTTTCCTTTATCAACCGCTACCACTGTTCCAGACTTCTTTTCAAATACTCTGGTCGTCCTGGACTTCTCAACCTTCTAGTGAAAATTTATATGTTTGTCTTCTTCTTGAAGATTGCTAGCTTTGTTGAGTAGCTTCTCAAAGGATTTAATGGTGAGTCCCTTGAGCATGAATGTTATTGGCCCATGAATTCTTTTGAGTAAGATCTCAATTGTATAATGTTCTTGTAGTTGAAGTTCACATTTCATGCTAATGTTTCTCCACCTCAAAATAAAGTACACTAAAGTCTCGTTGGGCTTCTGCTTCTCTACTACGAGATCTCCAATAAACACATGATGCTGCGCTCCGACAAATCTCTTCACGAACAATTGTTCTAGCTGAGCGAAAGTCTTGACTTATCCGTTGGGCAACTCAGCATACCAATCAAAAGTGATCTNAAAATTCATATGTTTGTCTTCTTCTTGAAGATTGCTAGCTTTGTTGAGTAGCTTCTCAAAGGATTTAATGGTAAGCCCCTTGAGAATGAATGTTATTGGCCCATGAATGCTTTTGAGTAAGATCTCAATCGCATAATGTTCTTGTAGTTGAAGTTTACATTTCATGCTAATGTTTCTCCACCTCAAAAAAAAGTCCATTAAAGTCCCGTTGGGCTTCTGCTTCTCTACTACGAGATCTCCAATAAACACATGATGCTGCACTCCGACAAATCTCTTCACAAACAATTGTTCTAGCTCAGCAAAAGTCTTGACTTATCCATTGGGCAACTCAGCATACCAATCAAAAGTGATCCTTGATAAGCTGCTGACAAACTGACAGAAAAGCAATGCTTCATTACTTCTGGTATTGTTGTAACTGGCTCGAAAATGCACTATATGCTGTCTGGGATTTCTAGTCCCATCAAATATTTTAAAGTTTGATGACACAAAACCCTTAGAGTAGAGTACGACATCGAACTCCTCCGGGTAAGGTTTACCCTTCAAAATCAATACGCCACCCATAAATTGGGCTAAGACATCCCAAACTTGCTCAACCATTTGCTTAAATTCCTTTTCTGGCATGACGCTTGATGGAGAATCCTTCTTTCGTTGATCATCTCTATTTGCTGGGCAACTTCCCTCCTTTCATTTGTGATATGTATAATCTCCAGTTGGTTGACTTCTGGAGAGGCTAACTGTGGTGGTTGAGACTGTCTTTGAGCTGTAGCCATTGAGGTCATGGTAGCAGCCATCTCTTTCATTCTTTTCTCCATTTGGTTGATTTGCTCATCCCTTAGGAAAACAGCCCTACATATCTTATCTACGGCGTTCTCTTCGACGAGAAGTTGAGCGCGTGCGCAGATGCAGCTGCTTTGGTCTCGATGACATTGATATCCATGAAATCTTCCTCGAGGTATTAATTGAAGTCAAAATTTTCATCATCATCAATGGAAACTCCATGTTCTCGGGCCAACTCGGAAATCTCGACCCTGAGCTTTTCTACTTTTCCTTTAATTATTGATTCTTGTAGCACCTTGAGACCTGAAGGACTTTGTTGGACATCCTCTACTTGCTGATCCATCTCACTAGAAATTGTTGTGACAATGTCAAATACTTTGGACCCATGCTTCATTCCATGATCCTGTCTTGTGGGCTTACTGGACTGTATCAGTACAGCAACCTTGGGTACCCATACCCTTTTCTTTGACGGTGATGTCTTGAAATGGAGTGTCTCAGCACGGCATATCAAAGAGAAGTATGCTCCCCATGGCGAAGACCAGATACAGTATTGGGTAACCTCTTCGTCTTTCCATATGGAATTTTAAGAACATCCTTGTGACCGNGTACAGCAACCTTGGGTACCCATACCCTTTTCTTTGACGGTGATGTCTTGAAATGGAGTGTCTCAGCACGGCCTATCAAAGAGAAGTTTGCTCCCCATGGCAAAGACCAGATACAGTATTGGGTAACCTCTTCATCTTTCCCTATGGAATTTTAAGAACATCCTTGTGACCAGTAATTGGTAGAATTTTCAGACCCAGATGCGACTTAACTGGTCGACGTCCTGTGGGTCTAGTGACGGTAGAATCGGTAGCAACAATGGTGGTATCAACTTTGCCTCCCAAGCGGATCCAGACGGGAATGCCAGGAGACAAGGCTTCAATTGATTTCTTAGATCGTCTAGTAGATTTGACATCCCTTACAATTTCTTTCTTCAGGGGAGGGGATACTACACATCCCACTCGTTGGAGCATATCACCAACTAAACAACCTTCTTTGACAGCTAGTCTCTGAAAAACTGAACTGACTCGGGTGATAAGAGCAGGCTTCTTCTTCTCCCTACCATGTCCATGGAGTAGCGGCGATATTCTAGATACTTTCATACCCATTAGTATCTATTAATGGATGGAACCTACTCCCTTGAAGAAGTGGGTAAATCTTCAGNCGTCCTGTGGGTCTAGTGACGGTAGAATCGGTAGCAACAATGGTGGTATCAACTTTGCCTCCCAAGCGGATCTAGACGGGAATGCCAGGAGGCAAGGCTTCAATTGATTTCTTAGATCGTCTAGTAGATCTGACATCCCTTACAATTTATTTCTTCAGGGGAGGGGATACTACACATCCCACTCGTTGGAGCATATCACCAACTAAACAACCTTCTTTGACAGCTAGTCTCTGAAAAACTGAACTGACTCGGGTGATAGGAGCAGGCTTCTTCCTCTCCCTACCATGTCCATGGAGTAGCGGCGATATTCTAGATACTTTCATACTCATTAGTATCTATTAATGGATGGAACCTACTCCCTTGAAGAAGTGGGTAAATCTCCAACAATCCTGACTCCTCCTGGTGAGGAACTTCATCAACAGGTACTTCCTTAGAAATCTGGGCTACAGTAGCCCTTCAAACCTTCTAGCTGCGGTTTCTCCTTTGGGTTCGAGTTAACGGTGTAGTCCTTGAACTTGATCCAATTTTAAATACTGAAGGCAATACAACCAATCCTTCAATCGGTTCTTCAATGATCATAATTTCTTTTCCCTTAGCAAAAATGANCTCCTCCTGGTGAGGAACTTCATCAACAGGTACTTCCTTAGAAATCTGGGCTACAGTAGCCCTTCAAACCTTTCAGCTGCGGTTTCTCCTTTGGGTTCGAGTTAACGGTGTAGTCCTTGAACTTGATCCAATTTCAAATACTGAAGGCAATACAACCAATCCTTCAATCGGTTCTTCAACGATCATAATTTCTTTTCCCTTAGCAAAAATGAGAACAACAGGCTTGGTAGGTGTCTTGATGGCAATAGTCTTGACCTTCTTGTAAGAAGGGAAATCCTGAGGATAGTTCAAGTTAAACTCAATAGACGGTTCCTAAACCTTTGGAACCGCGACCTTCATTACGACAAATGGGGCTTTCCCAAGAACGACCTTGAGATCTTCAAATCCGACTCCAAACTTGATGGTGGAGGTGACATTGCGGGCATCGCTACTCGTCGGCAGGTTACATGAGAAAGTGGGCGTTAGAAATGCCATTGCAGCAGCTTCANAAAAATGAGAACAACAGGCTTGGTAGGTGTCATGGTGGCAATAGTCTTGACCTTCTTGTAAGAAGGAAAATCCTGAGGATAGTTCAAGTTAAACTCAATAGACGGTTCCTAAACCTTTGGAACCGCGACCTTCATTACGACAAATGGGGCTTTCCCAAGAACGACCTTGAGATCTTCAAATCCGACTCCAAACTTGATGGTAGAGGTGACATTGCGGGCATCGCTGCTCGTCGGCAGGTTACATGAGAAAGTGAGCGTTAGAAATGCCATTGCAGCAGCTTCAAAAAAAAAAGAAAGCTCTGGGGTTAGCTATTTGGCGGATACCTCGTAATCTTAGTGTGAGCACTAAAAATTAACAGAGGTCCATCTATAGATCGGGTAAGTCTTTATTTAATTTGTGGAGATTTTAAGATTCTAGTAAAAATAATTTGAAAGTAGAAGATTTAATTAATATAAAGAAAATTAAAGAGCAAGTGCAACATGACACAATCTAATTTAATTTGCAAAATAGNAAGTCTTTATTTAATTTGTGGAGATTTTAAGATTCTAGTAAAAATAATTTGAAAGTAGAAGATTTAATTAATCTAAAGAAAATTAAAGAGCAAGTGCAACATGACACAATCTAATTTAATTTGCAAAATAACAAACCAAACTCGAAAAGGAAAGTGAAGTTCAGGACCCATTGCAGGACAAATTTTTCAACGCACAATGCCCGAGTAGAACTAATCCAGCAACACACCTATTGGGGTTTGTCTCCACACAAAGATTAAAAAGTCCTTAATGACCTTCTGAACCTTCCTGTTCAAAGGTGATTGAACAGACCGTCCTGAAGTCCAAAAGAGTTGACCGTACTTTCGTAAGACAGAAATGGGTAAAGCATGCCAACGGAAGAAGGGTAATATGGTCCAGGAGGGATGTGGACACATTACCGATGTATGAAGATAAGATTCTCTTNACACACCTATTGGGGTTTGTCTCCACACAAAGATTAAAAAGTCCTTAATGACCTTCTGAACCTTCCTGTTCAGAGGTGATTGAACAGACGGTCCTGAAGTCCAAAAGAGTTGACCGTACTTTCCTAAGAAAGAAATGGGTAAAGCATGCCAATGGAAGAAGGGTAATATGGTCAAAGAGGGATGTGGACACATTACCGATGTATGAAGATAAGATTCTCTGATTTAAATGGAGAGAGAAGCTAATCCCTGCGGGGTCACAAGAAGCTGTCGGCATTATTTTAGTTAAGG
>JXCR01138993.1:32648-51832 GCA_002079205.1 Phalaenopsis hybrid cultivar | reverse complement strand
TAGAGAAAGATATGGATTTATGAAGTTTAGGCATTTAAAATAATTCAAAAAATTCATATTTTTCTACTTATCCTACACGGCGCCAACTCAACCTATGGCGGCTCCGAACACACACACGACGCACTCTCATTCGTTGTTGACATCCACCTCAGCTGCCACGCGACATGCGGTTCATGCACTAAGAGTCTGTCCAGCTCGATCTCCTCTGTCTTGGAAACATGCGCGATTGGACGGCTCCCCGTTATTGTCCCCAAGTGACCTAACACGTAAACCGTTCACACTAAAACCTTATGATCTCAGGCTAGACTCAACCAAATCACGTGGGGTTTGTTTCCAAACCTTCATCTGCTCAAGACGAACCTATCCATATGGTATGAAATACATTAAATATGTATAATGAACCAAAAAAAAGGCTCAGATTAGGGTTGATGTTCAATACCTTTATTTGAGAGGGAATGCCTCAATCAGATGGTTGTGGTAGCTTCGGTTGAGTCCAACAAACCTCTGGATGAAGTCTTGTGCCCTGGTGAATTGTCTAGATATGATTTCAAGGTGTTGGTTTAGAGTTATCGTAAAGGTTGTTTCAAAGGGGGCTTTGATAGGGAATCAACATCTTTCAATGTGGAGATGGTGTGTGCACAATTAATTTAAGTTTGGTTCACTGTGGAGGAGTGGAGAGATCTGAACTGGTTTTAGGGCAAATTTCAGTGAAGAAATTGGCTCTAAGTGGCGGTTATGGGTGGCTGAGAGCAAGAGGATTGCACTTGAGATGGTTTGGAGAAGCTTCGATGAGATTTTGGCAGAATTTCCCCAAGGTTTCAAGGACTCCCTCCTTTGGTCGTGGAGAGCTCTATTTATAGCCATGGCTGCCTGGTGGAGCTCAGAACTGGGAATTGGGTGCTAAATCATGCTGAGGTGGAGGGAAGAAAGGCTGTAATGGTCAATGGGAGTGAGCCAAGTCAGGGAGGTTTAATTTTGGTTTTTGGCCATTTGGGCTCCTTTGGACTTGCTGTTTTCGAAGACTAGTGGCTGGCCAAAGTCTGGTCATCTTTGAGCTCAGGGAGGTTAGGGAATGGTTAATTATGATTAACTCCCAAGGGTAAGCAATGATGGCAAAGATATTTCAAGTTTTAGGCCAAATATGGGGTGAAATTCCTTAAATCAAGGGACCATTGGTCCATAGCTCACCTTGGCTGGTTTAGGTGGGTTTAGCCTGGTCCATAGAGTGTACTTGGTGGCTCTGGTGTCATCAATTTGGTGGCTTAAGCATGGCTAAGTCAATTTTGGTGCATGGGTTCAATTTGGGTCAAAATGACTATAAGCTGGGTTTGGCTTAAGAAAACAATGGCATTAAGCTCAATTAATTGATCAACCTGGTGTAGATGATTTTCACAAGAGCTTTTAAAAAGGTTTGGAGTAATTTAGAATTGATTTGGAGGTTCAATTAGAGAGATTTTGTGCATTTGGTCAATTTGGGGGTGTTGGGTTAGACAAGGGTTTAGGTTGGGGTAATGTTGGGTTAGGTTCAAATTGATGGTTGAAAATGGTCTATAGGAATGTCATAAAGAGTTTTCAAAATAAATTGGGTTTTAATTTTAAGGTTCCGACATTCAATTTGGTGGTATTTGGGGACAACCAATTTGGGGCAAATTTGGGGATTTTGAATGTGGGTTGAAATTGAATGAAATTGAGGCTTGACGAAGGCCAACGGAAGGTCCAAATTGATGTCTAGGATTGTTATGAAGAGTTTAGGATTCAAATTGGGGGAAGTTGGATAGGCTATGGGGTTCAATTTGGTGGGGTTAAGTCATATGGTCAAAATTGGGGGTTTAATTTGGATCAAAATTGAGCTCAAAGCATAGTTCAATTAGGCTCAAATTTGGTTTGGATTGATCATATGAATGATAAATTTGAGTTTAGAATTGAAATTGAGGAGAATTGGGGCCAAACTGATGGTCATTTGGGGTAAATTTGAGAAAATTGAGTCTTTAAAGGCAATTTGGGGTTTTTTGGTCAAAATAGTCATATTAGCTAAATTGGGTTCAATTAAAGGGTCCAAATTAGTTTTGGAGACATTTGAAGTAATTTGGGATGTTTTGGAAAAGGTTTGGGCCACCAAGGGTATTTTTGTAATTTTGGCAAATTAGAGGGTATTTTGGCAATTTTTGCAATTTTGGGCGGTTTTGGGCAATTGGGTATTTCATATGGTTTGAAATGCTTTTTTGAACAAATTTAGGTATTTTGGGTGAATTTGGGAGTTTTGGCCAAATTTGGGTCTTAAGGGTATTTAGGTAATTTGAATGAATTTAGGGGCAAAAGCCAAGTTGGATTTTTTTTGTAGAATTGGGGTGCCAACCACTATGTATGAGCTATGGACTAATGAAATCCCCATTTGGGTCCTCTATTTACTGGTCTTAGCTAAACCCTAGCCTAGGGCTAGTGGGTCTAGGGGACCATCTACATGAGTCTCCCAAGAGATCAAGGGATCAAAGTTAACAATTTGGGTTTAGGGCTGCAAGAGAATATAAGAGGTAGTGAGTGTAAATGAGTGAACTAGCTCCAGAACAACACCTAGGGTTAGCCCTAAGGTCAAGCAATCCTATGGGGACTCTCCTTGAGATCCTCTATACTGACCCCACCTACTAATTGTTAGAAGTTAGGACTAATATGTGGAGCTTCAAGTAGAGCAAAGAGAAGTTTAGAGCTTCTAATGGTGAGAGTTCCTTTTCTAGGTTTTCTAGGAATAGACAACAGGAAAGTCCTAGGCTAAACCCTAAGCTATTAAAAAGGAAAACTAAACCTCAACCAAAAGTAAGGTCAACAATCAGCTATCTAATTTCAGTACATTTCCCTTCCATAATATTAATATTGAACTCTTATTATAAAATGACCCAACAAATCAAACAAGATTTTGCTTCATTTTTAGTTATAGGATATTGAATCGCAGCATGGTCATTAAAAATAGTGCACTTTGTACCAATCAGATATGACCTAAATTTATCAAAATCATATACTATAGTCAAAATATCCTTTTTTGCGGTAGTATAATTCACTTTAGCCCCGTTTAAAGTCTTACTGGCAAATTATATAGCTCAAAAAATCTTATCTATTTGATGTCCTAAGATCGCTCATACAACAAAATCATTAGCATCATACATAAGCTGAAAAGCCCCCAAACAGGTCCATCCATTAATAATGAGCACAATGACTAATTTGTCCTTTAAAGTCTCAAAAGTGGTGTGATAGTCCTAGTCAAACTCAAATGAGACATTTTATTCTAAAAAAAAATACAAAGGTTTAGTTATTTTAGAAAAAGTCTTAGATATAACGCCTATAGAACCTAACATGGTCTAATAAACTCCGAACTCCCCTTAAAGAAGTTGGTGGAAAAAGTTTTTCTATCACTTGAATTTTTGTAGGTTTTACTTTCATTCCCCTCTCAGAAATATTGTGCCCCAAAACAATTCCCTTAGTCACCATAAATGAACACTTCTCCTCATTTAACACTGAATTTGTTTCCTCGCATTTTTCTAAAACTCTGACAAGATTTATTAAGCAAGGGTCAAAGGTAGGGCTAAAAAAAAAGAAAATCATTTATAAACACTTTGCTCCTCTTCTCAATCATGTCACAGAAAATGGACATCATGCAATCCTGAAAATGTGGTAGGTGCAATGCACAGTCCGAATCACGTCCTCCTAAAAATGAAAGTTCCATAAGGGCTTGTGAAAGTGGTCTTATCCTGGTCCTCCAGAGTTATGAGAATTTGATGGTACCCAGAATATCCTTATAAGAAGCAAAAAAATGGGTGATCGACTAATCTATCCAACATTTGGTTTTTGAAGGAAAGGGGGAAATGATCTTTCCCAGTGGCGGTGTTCAACTTCTTATAATCAATACAAATATGCAACCCTGTAATATGTCTTGTAGGGATCAATTCATTTTGCTCGTTGTCCACAACAACACTCCTCCTTTTTAGGGTATATAATGGATAGGATTAACCCAGACACTTTTTTAAATGGGATAGATAATGTCCCCAACGAGCCACTTCAACATCTCTTTCTTAATGACTTCCTTCATCAATGGGTTGAGTCTTCTTTTAGGGTCGATCTTATGTTCGCGATCTTTTTCCATAAAGATTCCATGCATGCATAATGAAGGACTAATCCCCATTATATCTGCTAAAGCCCAACAAAAGGATCTCCTAAAATTCCTCAGACCTCTCATCAATTTTTCTTCTTGCAACTTACTGAGTTCTGAGGATATAATCACGGGTATAGTGAATTAGTTCCCTAAATAGGCACACTTCTGATGTTTGGGTAAGGCTTTCATTTCTAATTCAGAGGGCTCCTTTATGGATGACACTAAGGGTTTGGAATAAGCAATAGTATTAAGAAGCTCAAACCCATCCCAATGCACCCTAGGACTTGCCTCTAAGAGTAAAGCTAATTCAACCTTAGAATCATTTCTATCATCCTCAATCAAACTTTGCCCTATAGGGTTGGCGCTAAATTGGCTTCTAATTAGCCCATCCATCATATCTAACCTAAAGCAAGAGTTATCTCCCGTATCAAAATGGTATCTAATTGATTTCAAAACATTAAAGTTCACCTCAATCTCATTTACCCTCATTGTTAGCTCCCCCTTCTGCATCTATCATAACCCTACTTGTGATCAGTAAAGGTTTGCCGAATATAATAGAATCTCATTTTCCTCCTCCATACCTAAATTAATATAATCCGTTGGAAAGATAAATTTATCCACCTTCAATAACAAATACTCTATAATCCCCTAAGATAAGAGAACGATCGACCCATTAAAAAGTTACAATGACAGGCCATACTTCTCCTAATTCCAACCTCTAAATAATGACATGAGGTTAATTCTAGCTCCTAAATCATATAATGTATTCCCAAAAAATTGTTCTCCTATAGCACAAAGGATCGTAAAACTACCAGAGTCCTTAATTTTTTTAGAATGATTCTTCTGAATAATAATACCACACCCCTCACTAAGTGCTACTATCTCAAAATCTCCTTTCTTTTTTTGTTTGAAATGTTCTTCATAAACTTCACATAGCTATAAATTTGCTATAAGGCCTCAACAAAGGATATATTAATTGTAATTTTCTTAAACCCTTCCAGAAATCTAGAGAATTGTTGATCAAATTTATGTTTTTGAAATCTTTGAGGAAATGGTGAGCGTGGTCTTTCTATGTACATCCTAGGAGGTGAGGTTGAACTTCCTAAGTCTAAAGAAGGTTTTTCACTACTTCTTTCAAGCTCAAGATTGGCTTCTTCTGCTACAGGCTCCCTCCTAATCACTTGTTCTAATTCTTTCTCACTCCTCAAATTAATTACCTCTCTGTGAGGTTAACTTCAGTGTTGCTAGGAAGAGTTCTCTAAGGCATATTACTTGGAGAATTTGCTATCTGACCTAGTTGGTTTGGTATGTTCATAATAGCATGAACTTGACTCTGTAGTTGATTTCCCACTTATAACACTGCTTCTTCCAATGACAACTTCTTATCATTAAACTGAGGGTTTGAGTAAAAAACCAAGAGGGTAAGTCTACCTTGGGTTGTCACTACCCTAATTACTCCAATTTCCAACTGAATTAGCTTGAATATTTCCCCAATGTTGGGTTCCTACACATAGATTATTATTGTTCCAAGTAATGTTTGAGTGATTCTTCCAACTAGGGTTATAGGAATTGGAGTAGGACTTGTTAAACCTATTAATGATGGCATTCATTGAATCTATGGATAATGCACTCAGATCTACCAGTTATCCATAAGCGTACTCATCTATAACTGAAGATCCTTGTGTTGGATTCAATCTTAATTGATCTAGCTTCCTAGAGATAGCTGCTACTTGAGAGTTCAAGATTGATAACACGTGTCATGAATATTGGCTACTTCCTAGGTTTCACTCTATCATAAGGCCATTGAAAATCATTCATCGCCATCTCCTAGATCAATGAATAGACCTCTTCAAACTCTTATACACAGAGGAAACTCCTGCTGATCGTGTGGGAATTTGTGTAGGTTAATAATAATGATGCAATGTAACTCAAACTATAATGTAATTTTAATAAAAATAATTTATCTTTAAAATCTTTTTTTAAAATCTCAATTCCCATTTACATATAATGCAAGTATACGTATCATTCAAGTAATATAAGACTCTAATGGAGTCGTAGATATCAATCCCATAGCGAAACTGGAAATATATATAAGCTAGCTAATTATATTCTAATATAAAATAAAAATAAAAATAAAAACAAAGTGCAAAGTTTGAAATTAAACTACTTAAGTAAAATGTTTCTAAATATGCAGATATACAACTATAATAAGTAAATTGAACTAGATGCTAAACTTTCAAAAATAAATTGATGAAATAAAATAAAGGTTTTTGTGGACGAAAAGTTCAAGTATGAGAAAGCATCCTTCCCCTTTACAATGAAAATATGGCTTGTGAAGAAATTGAAATCATTTGGAAAATATATTTAAAAAATATTTTGTGCCAAATAGGAGCAATCATATTCTCTATCATCTTCTGAGACTATAAAGAACATTGACTAATCCAGAGTTTGGTCCCTAATTTCGTGGTTAGGCTGGGAGGATACCGGTTGTCACTCTAGAGTTTCCTCGACTCCCTACCCTGAGGCCTAACACGCTCGCATTAGTTTTCAATCAACTGGACCAAATTAGGGATTCTAATCTCTCACAATAAAGTCTTCCAATTCTACATCCAACAAAGTATATTCTCTATTTATTTGCGCTCAATCCCATGGATGAAATACTCTCCCATGAAATCAAAGGTGATTCTCCCTTTGTTGTAGAAATCATATCCCCTTTTCAGAACATATAATTCTCAACACATTTTAATAATTTAATTGGTCAGATCGAAAAGTAAATAAAGATCAGAGTTCAAATTATTGGCATTTAAAATCATAGAAAATAAAATCAATTCTTCACAAAACCATTTCTTCAAAATAGGAAGAAGGATAAATAAGACTACTCAGAATTCATGAGAATGATACGATAAAACACGGATTTCATATATAAAAATAAGTTTACAAACAAAAGAAATGAAAAGTACAACTTAACTCACAATCCTTCCATCCTTAGAAGTTCTCTCCAAGTCTTTCTCTCTTTACAATCTCTCCCAATTCTCTCTTAGAAATGTAATGAAGAAGAAATCTCTCACATTCCCTCTCCTCTTACAACCCTAGAAGAAAATCTCCTCCTTTTTCTCTCTCTAACTCACGACTATCCTCTCTCTCTAACTTTTTCGCCCCCCACCCCTTCCAAGTCCCTTTAGAAGTTCCATTTTGTTGGTTGTCTCTCCTCTCTAAAAAGAGTCTCAATTCCCTCAAAAATTCAAAAGTCAAAATTTTGAATTTCAAAAGATGTGCCTCCTTGATCCAAAAGTTAAATCTTTTCAAATTGGAACCTTCCAAAGTGTCTACATGCATTGAATCACTCCATGGGGTGCTTAGAATAAGTGTCCCTTTGAAAATTCAAGCAAAATTTGTCTCGAACCGCCTTAATTTGAAAATGTCGCTTGGCGCATCATGCGTTAGCGCTATGGATTTTGGCGCATCATGCGTCAAACCCCAAAATTGGTTATTTTTGCTCCAAATTTTGCTCTTTTTGTCATTTTTACTCCAAATGCCTAAAAATGGTATACCTGCAACAAAAACACAAAAATATTTTTCTTTAAAGTGCAATATCGCCAAAAAAAGACATAAAAAAGGGTACTTAAAACAGTATATTATTTTTGTGGATCACCTACCACAACATTTCTGATCGACCTAAGAGATCTTGCTAAACCACTGTAAAATTTCTGAAAAATCAATCAGTCTGGTGGTGCATGGTGAGGACACTTCCTAAGTAACTTCTTAAATCTTTCCCAAGCCTCGTAACGGGATTCCAGATCAAATTAGTTAAAAGAGATAATGTTATTCCAAAGTTTGGCTCTTTCTGATGGTGGGAAGTACTTATTTAAGAATTTATGTGTCAGTTCATTCCGGGTGATGATAGAACAAGGAGCTAGGAATTTAAGCTACATTTTAGCTTTCTCCCTAAGGGAGAAAGGGAATATTCTTAGCCTAACGATGTCATTTAGAGACACCATTGGAGCAAAATGTGGCACATATTCCTAAAAAGCATTCAGATGATACCCCCTAAACTAGTTATCTTATACCATCTGAATGATATTCGGCTTTAGTTGAAACGAGTTAGCATCTACAATACGTTATTAATGCTTAAATGGATTTCATCTACAACAATGTTTGTAAATTCTCTAAGAGGTCTAGGCATGTCATTGCGTCTGTGGGTATTCATCTTCTATTGAGGAATCTGTGATATCTCAACTAGTTTTTTTTTTATGTTTTTTTTCTTTTAGTCATCTGGATTTTTTTTCTATAGTTCTTTCTAACTTAATAAGGTTTGAGGTCTGAAGATCCATAATTATGCACACACCAAATAGACTAAACTAACTAAGTGGCCCTGAGCTAATAAGAGCTTCACATAGTTCAAATTAAATCAAACTTCAACCGATAAAAGCACTAAACAATGTAAGCATGAAACTGAAAAACTAACATAAAACAAGTGATGCACAAGTAAAAGTAACAACATGTACACAAGTTTAATAGTAACACAAGAACTACAAAGTGTATTTTTAAATTTTTGTGTTTATGTATGAGAAAAAAACACTAATGAAAAGAAATGACAGTGTAACACTTCGCTTTTCAAGTCTAGACCTAAATGTTTGATTAATATTTTTCTGACATAAAATTCACCATTATTCCCCGACAATGCCGCCAAAAACTTAATACGAACCTGTGTGACAAAGCACAGGTGACTCACGCAAGTATACATGTCATATCAGTGGTATCCAGAATAGAGCTTGGGTATCAATCCCATCAGGAACAAGCTCAATCCCAAAAGAAAATATTCTAGTTCACTGTCATCAGTGGTAGTCTGAATTATTCAAATTCTTAAAATTCAATAAAATTTTTATCCTAATTCTGTTTAAAAGAAAGTCTACACTAGGAAGAAAAATGAGTTTTTTAAAGAGATTCAAGATTTGGGGGATTTTCCCCTTTGAATTGGTCTAGTGGTGAATATAATTGAGGAAATGATCAAATCCCAGTGACAATCAAGAGTGAATTCTTCCTTAAACCTTTCTAGAATTCTAAGAAAAATTGGTTGTCACAGGTTCAGTTCCCTAAATCCCCTGATCAACTCAAAAAAATAACATCTTTTTTATTGCATAAACTCATAAGCAATATTCTTATTCCAATGAGGTTGTGGTTAATCCATTTTGTTAACTAATTATCCTTTAAGATCACAGATTCACGAATGATTCTAATAAATTCATTAGCCAGACATAATGCAAATTAAATTTAACGTTTAACACAACACAGTTGAGAAAATTCAAATGCAGATCATAAAGAAAACCTCAATTCTATACAACCACATTTCCAATCCAAAAAAGAAACAAAGAAATTATACACTGCCCATTACAAAAACCAACAAAACAAACTTTGAATTCATGAAAGAATCATACAAAAAATTCTTTCACAGAAATCCAAGTAAAAACTCAAATTGAAGTGGACTTATCTCATTCCCTATGATAGCAGGAATGATGAAATGAAAACAAGCAGTGTTTACACCCTTTGATTCTCTCAACACTCTCCTTTCTCTTCTCAAAAACACTCTGCAACTTTTCCTTGCCTTCAATGTTCCACACTAAAAAATGATAGAAAAGACTCCCCCTTCATTCGTTTTTAGTGCTTTTATACTCCTCTCAGCGAAAAGATGCATCATAACTACACAAACGTCATGTAGTGCAAACTAACGCCTAAACGCTAAGCACAACATCATAATTTAGGGCATCGAGTGCCTGGGCACCCAGGTCGCTACTATGCTTAGGTGTTGGGGGGTGCATCGCCTACGCCCTGCAGTCGCATGGACTATTTTTCGCATGCTTTATTTTCTAAATAAAATTTAGGGATGGATCAGCGCTTAGGCTCCCATGGTCAGCGCCAAGGCGCTAGCATTCTGGTGCCTATGCGCTATTAGTCTAACACCTAGCACCACTATTTCAATTCCTATTTTCCATCTTCTCGAGTTTTTCTTTTGAATGACTTGGACTACTAAATGCTGGTGGTCTGACACCTACATTCCAGTCTTCTGACAACTAGTTTCCATTCGCTCTATCTGCACATGATCAGGACCTGTATCTGGGGCCTAGATGCCACAACACTACTTAGCTCCATCTTGCAATATTCTAAGCTCCATTAAATCTCCTTCCCTAAATCTTGCAATTACAACACAGAAAACTTCCAAAAAGCAAAACATAAACATAAAAAAAGTAGAATTAAAGTGACAAATGAGCACAGTACATACACATGTTACTACGACATTGGATTGTGTGTCGATGTATTAATGTATAGGTGCTAGAAGGCGATCATATAGCACTTGAAATGGAGTTTGATGAATGGTCGTGTGGTATGGTGTTTTATAAGAGTAGTTAATCCGGAAGTAATGATGACCAATTCAAAATGTTATCCATTGTAATGCAATGAATGTATTGCTCTATGGCTCTAGTAAATTCTTTAAGCCCAACAGTCCCTGGGTGAACAATCGTGCTTTAAAGCAATTTCTTGCGCATTACTTTGAAGGGCTCCTTCCAAAAAGTGCTTAAAAAGATTGTCTCAATAAGTTGTGATGGAGGAGGACCAGAGATTTTGTAAACATTTCTACTGAATTATCTTAAATAACTTTTTATGTTGTTTTAATATTTGNCGAATGTATTGCTCTATGGCTCTAGTAAATTCTTTAAGCCCAACAGTCCCTGGGTGAACAATCGTGCTTTAATGCAATTTCTTGTGCATTACTTTGAAGGGCTCCTTCCAAAAAGTGCTTAAAAAGATTGTCTTGATAAGTTGTGATGGAGGAGGACCAGAGATTTTGTAAAAATTTCTACTGAATTATCTTAAATAACTTTTTATGTTGTTTTAATATTTTTTTAGGCTTTATGATTTTGCATGAGATGGATACAAGAAGAAAATTGTTTATAAAAGACAAAAACAACAACCATAAAGACATTTATATTATTTAGTCAATTAAATTGTTTTCTTGAGTGGCTCTTCCAATTAACATATGGATATTAAATCATTGGTGATAGAAATAGAAAAATTAAATTAAAAAACTTAATTTCACAATCTAATCTTCTGTTCCCCCCTCTTAGTTGNTAGTCAATTAAATTGTTTTCTTGAGTGGCTCTTCCAATTAACATATGGATATTAAATCATTGGTGATAGAAAAAGAAAAATTAAATTAAAAAAACTTAATTTCACAATCTAATCTTCTGTTCCCCCCTCTTAGTTAATTCTAAGCTTTGTGCCAGGTCGTTACAAGAATGTCTTCATCACAATATCATTAGAACAAGACGAACGGTGTGGGACAAAGCTTGCAACCACATCAAAGTTATGAAAAGGTAATTCCTACTACAATGATTGAGAAACTTAGATTGATAACAAAAGTACATCCACAATTTTATCAACTTGCATGGCTTAAAAAGGGAAATGAGCTCCAAGTTACTAGACAATGTCTACTATGATTATCATTTCACCTAAAGTTCCAAGAGGATATCATTCCCATGGATGCTTGTCATTTATTGCTTGAGAAACCGTGACAATATAGCCACCGGATCAACCTTAATGGTTATACCCAAACCTACTTCTATTAAGAATGGAAGACAAATTACTTTGATTCCAATGAAAGAGTGGAACAATGCTAGAAATAACAGTTTGGTTTTTTCAAACAANTAATTAAATTTTGAGTTGTCTTATTTTTTGAATGTTGTGGTGGTGAATTTTATCTTGATTGATTTTAGTTTTTGTTTTCATTTTGCAACTATCCTAACGGTTTTGATTTTCATGTAGGGTGACATCATTATTTAACATGCAAGCCCGAGACAAAAAGTACAGAAAGGTAAACACATTAATTTAAAAGCATACATGTCGATTCGTCTCGTTCCTCCACCTGNCTAAGAAATATATGACATCTGTTTGGTCTGCGAAAATCATTTTAATTTGTCAACAAGTTCCCCTATTTAATAAGAAAAATTAAATAGGGTTTATATAAAAGCTTCTTATAAGGGTAAGCCCCTATAATTAATTACATCTTAGATAACCGAAGTCACCTAAGAATGCTCTCGATAAAAATCAGGGAATTCTATCTTCAAAGAGGTCAAAGGGATAGGACTTTTTAATGAGATCGGACAAAGAGGCGTGAAAGGGGAATGACTTGAATTTGGAACATTTATTGTAGAATCCAAAAAAGGAAGAACTAGGGGATGTCATAGATCTGGAGGAGAACCTCAGTGACTTCCCAGTCTATCCTATTCTTTGGCTTCAATTTTAGAGAGAAATATTTAAATGTTTCATCATATAAGTTTTATTAATTAGTGCCTACATTCGTGTGAAACGATCACACAAACAGCGTGGAAGATGTGAGGATTTAGGTCGTGACGAACGACAACCTCGGAATCCTAAGAAAAGTTAGGGCTTATATTGTACAACAGAGCTATACAAAAAACCTAAAGATGAGTTGATGACTTATGTTGCATAAGCAAACTACGTCAAAGTCCTATGGTTCAGTTATTTAATTCTAAAGAAATAGTGTTTTAGCTGATGTAGACATGTTATGCTGTTGAAGATGATCGTGCTGCTCACAATGATAGCTCCAAGCTCCTCGTAATGACAAGTTTAAGTATTTCAATGTGTCTGGTTAAAATGTCAAATCAGGTGTTCCTATGGTTATGGTCATTCAAATATTATGGGACATATTAAAGTTGATTAGAACGACACCGATTAGGATCCTACGGTTCCCTCGTTTCAGTACCACTATTTTCTTTCGGATTCACTTAATCCAAATGAATTTAATAAACTCAACTCAATGAGTTCTGTACTTTCATTTAGTCCGTGGGAAGTCACGTTAGCAACCGTAGGTTACCTCCTCCAAAGGATTCCAAATCATCCGAAAAAGACATCTTAATTTAGTTACAATTATTGTTTCGTGATGTTTGTAATTAAATTTTGAGTTGTCTTATTTTTTGAATGTTGTGGTGGTGAATTTTATCTTGATTGATTTTAGTTTTTGTTTTCATTTTGCAACTATCCTAACGGTTTTGATTTTCATGTAGGGTGACATCATTATTTAACATGCAAGCCCGAGACAAAAAGTACAGAAAGGTAAACACATTAATTTAAAAGCATACATGTCGATTCGTCTCGTTCCTCCACCTGAAAGGTTAGTATTCGCAAAGCATGTATATAATTTTGCAGGGAATTTAAATTGCAGGAGTAGATGAAGGTTTAAATATCAAACCCCAAGTTATGATTTTATTGAATCTCAGAAGATCCTAGTAGATGATTTTAGAACAAAAATATGGCAAGTTCAATTTGCCCTTCAGAATGTCCAATAGATTTCAAAAATGCTCGAGGCATGACCTTGAACCATCTTAAAGATCTCTTAAAATATTTTGAGTTCATTTTGAACTTATCATATTGTTCCATTAATCATCCGAGGTTGAAGTGTGACTTCCCTGTTGCTCAGTGAAACTTGACAATTTAATTATCTCGAGAATAAGATACTGAATTAACAATTGATGTTTCATTTAAAGGTTATGTGAGTCGGTGCCCCTGAGGCAAGTTTAGGTCATTTAAAGATTATATTGCCCACAATTAACGCCAGACTAGTAGTGTTTAATGATTTTAATCACCAATCATGCTATCTTCTAAATCTAATCAATTGGGTTTAGACATTAGTCTAGGTCACTACTAAACCTTCAACAATCATAATAAGAGAAATGGTGATTATCAAAATTTTGATTTAAGCGGCATGTATTCTTAATGAATGATCACATCATCCTTAACTTTGGGCTTGAGAAAAGCAAATTATCATCTTTTCTATCTTAAGATCATCACTTGAGAATCGTTTGATCTTAGTTGACTTCCAAATCATGAAGATTAGGAGGATTATGATTTTGTTGATGTTGTGCAAAGGTGGTGAGTGATTTTCTACCTTTTAATCCCATTGTATTTCAATCATCCAAGCATGTTTATTAGGATCAAAATTTTTCATTTTCCCTTGGTTAATCCTAAATTTTGATTAAGACACCAAAATCTAGAATGACTATTTTGCTCTTGGGGCACTTCACCTCATAACTCATTAAACACAACTCAAATGACTTTGAGAGTTTAGAGTGTCATATTTATGAGGTAATTATAATATTAGAAGAGAATATGTGGACTTCTCAAAATTTAATTTAATTTAAATATTTATTTAAACCTAGAAAATAGGATTTTTAGAAATTGATTCATTTAACTTTCCAAACTAAAGTTTTTTTTATCTATGAGAAAATTATTAGAGGTTTCCTTAGGCTAGATAAATACATAGCCGAAATTTCATGATTTTTTTAATTAAATTATTATAATTATTTTAATGGGAAAATAAGGAAAATCCACTTTTAAGCCTTTAAAATTTATTTTTAAATTGGGAAAAATTAGAAAAAAATATTTTAATGAATCCCAAGTGATCAGAGAGCAATTAAACATATTTTGAAATATTTTGATATTTTTAGGATTTTTAATTATTTTTAATTATTTTAAAATTTAATATAAAGCTAAAAACTTAAGTATTTTCCTACAAATAATTTTTATTTTTCCCAAGTGCTTCTGATCACAAGGAACTCAGAAAACCATTTTCATGATTTTCTCAAGTGTATTTAATTTAATATAATTATTTTTGAACAAAAATATAATGTTTCTTAGAAAATCAACTTTAATACTTGAACTTAATCAAAGAATTTTCAAATTTTTACAGTGGATAGACATGATTTTTATGAACAATTTGGGATTGATTTTGTCAAGTTTTGATAAGTATAAAATTAATATAAATTAACACAGAATATTTAGATTTAATTAAATATAGAAATTTACAAGATAATTCAAGACATGATGTTTTTCCTAGACTTCTCTAACCATAGAAAACCTACTAAACTTATTCCCATAATTTTCCAAATGATATTTTGATTTATATAATTAAAATAGCCAAAATGGCCACCTTAGCTTGAATATTAAGGCTAGGAGCATAGAGATGTCCTCTGACCTTGAAAAAATCAGAGGTGGACTTAGCTTCTGTCATGAGGAAAAAACCCTCAAAATTTCAAGTCATAGTGAGCAATGTTTGATCATAATGAATTAAAATACTCCAAAGGGTATTTAATTCATTAAAAATTATGGAATAAGAAAATTTTTATTTTTAGTTCACATTATTCTGCTTTATTCACCGAGCAAGAGGATATTTTTCTTTTATTTTATGATTTTTCTAGAGAAAGATATGGATTTATGAAGTTTAGGCATTTAAAATAATTCAAAAAATTCATATTTTTCTACTTATCCTACGCGGCGCCAACTCAACCTATGGCGGCTCCGAACACACACACGACGCACTCTCATTCGTTGTTGACATCCACCTCAGCTGCCACGCGACATGCGGTTCATGCACTAAGAGTCTGTCCAGCTCGATCTCCTCTGTCTTGGAAACATGCGCGATTGGACGGCTCCCCGTTATTGTCCCCAAGTGACCTAACACGTAAACCGTTCACACTAAAACCTTATGATCTCAGGCTAGACTCAACCAAATCACGTGGGGTTTGTTTCCAAACCTTCATCTGCTCAAGACGAACCTATCCATATGGTATGAAATACATTAAATATGTATAATGAACCAAAAAAAAGGATCAGATTAGGGTTGATGTTCAATACCTTTATTTGAGAGGGAATGCCTCAATCAGATGGTTGTGGTAGCTTCGGTTGAGTCCAACGAACCTCTAAATGAAGTCTTGTGCCCTGGTGAATTGTCTAGATATGATTTCAAGGTGTTGGTTTAGAGTTATCGTAGAGGCTGTTTCAAAGGGGGCTTTGATAGGGAATCAACATCTTTCAATGTGGAGATGGTGTGTGCACAATTAATTTAAGTTTGGTTCACTGTGGAGGAGTGGAGAGATCTGAACTGGTTTTAGGGCAAATTTCAGTGAAGAAATTGGCTCTAAGTGGCGGTTATGGGTGGCTGAGAGCAAGAGGATTGCACTTGAGATGGTTTGGAGAAGCTTCGATGAGATTTTGGCAGAATTTCCCCAAGGTTTCAAGGACTCCCTCCTTTGGTCGTGGAGAGCTCTATTTATAGCCATGGCTGCCTGGTGGAGCTCAGAACTGGGAATTGGGTGCTAAATCATGCTGAGGTGGAGGGAAGAAAGGCTGTAATGGTCAATGGGAGTGAGCCAAGTCAGGGAGGTTTAATTTTGGTTTTTGGCCATTTGGGCTCCTTTGGACTTGCTGTTTTCGAAGACTAGTGGCTGGCCAAAGTCTGGTCATCTTTGAGCTCAGGGAGGTTAGGGAATGGTTAATTATGATTAACTCCCAAGGGTAAGCAATGATGGCAAAGATATTTCAAGTTTTAGGCCAAATATGGGGTGAAATTCCTTAAATCAAGGGACCATTGGTCCATAGCTCACCTTGGCTGGTTTAGGTGGGTTTAGCCTGGTCCATAGAGTGTACTTGGTGGCTCTGGTGTCATCAATTTGGTGGCTTAAGCATGGCTAAGTCAATTTTGGTGCATGGGTTCAATTTGGGTCAAAATGACTATAAGCTGGGTTTGGGTTAAGAAAACCATGGCATTGAGCTCAATTAATTGATCAACTTGGTGTAGATGATTTTCACAAGAGCTTTTAAAAAGGTTTGGAGTAATTTAGAATTGATTTGGAGGTTCAATTAGAGGGATTTTGTGCATTTGGTCAATTTGGGGGTGTTGGGTTAGACAAGGGTTTAGGTTGGGGTAATGTTGGGTTAGGTTCAAATTGATGGTTGAAAATGGTCTATAGGAATGTCATAAAGAGTTTTCAAAATAAATTGGGTTTTAATTTTAGGGTTACGACATTCAATTTGGTGGTATTTGGGGACATAGCCAATTTGGGGCAAATTTGGGGATTTTGAATGTGGGTTGAAATTGAATGAAATTGAGGCTTGACGAAGGCCAACGGAAGGTCCAAATTGATGTGTAGGATTGTTATGAAGAGTTTAGGATTCAAATTGGGGCAAGTTGATAGGCTATGGGGTTCAATTTGGTGGGGTTAAGTCATATGGTCAAAATTGGGGGTTTAATTTGGATCAAAATTAAGCTCAAAGCATAGTTCAATTAGGCTCAAATTTGGTTTGGATTGATCATATGAATGATAAATTTGAGTTTAGAATTGAAATTGAGGAGAATTGGGGCCAAACTGATGGTCATTTGGGGTAAATTTGAGAAAATTGAGTCTTTAAAGGCAATTTGGGGTTTTTTGGTCAAAATAGTCATATTAGCTAAATTGGGTTCAATTAAAGGGTCCAAATTAGTTTTGGAGACATTTGAAGTAATTTGGGATGTTTTGGAAAAGGTTTGGGCCACCAAGGGTATTTTTGTAATTTTGGCAAATTAGAGGGTATTTTGGCAATTTTTGCAATTTTGGGCGGTTTTGGGCAATTGGGTATTTCATATGGTTTGAAATGCTTTTTTGAACAAATTTAGGTATTTTGGGTGAATTTGGGAGTTTTGGCCAAATTTGGGTCTTAAGGGCATTTAGGTAATTTGAATGAATTTAGGGGCAAAAGCCAAGTTGGATTTTTTTTGTAGAATTGGGGTGCCAACCACTATGTATGAGCTATGGACTAATGAAATCCCCATTTGGGTCCTCTATTTACTGGTCTTAGCTAAACCCTAGCCTAGGGCTAGTGGGTCTAGGGGACCATCTACATGAGTCTCCCAAGAGATCAAGGGATCAAAGTTAACAATTTGGGTTTAGGGCTGCAAGAGAATATAAGAGGTAGTGAGTGTAAATGAGTGAACTAGCTCCAGAACAACACCTAGGGTTAGCCCTAAGGTCAAGCAATCCTATGGGGACTCTCCTTGAGATCCTCTATACTGACCCCACCTACTAATTGTTAGAAGTTAGGACTAATATGTGGAGCTTCAAGTAGAGCAAAGAGAAGTTTAGAGCTTCTAATGGTGAGAGTTCCTTTTCTAGGTTTTCTAGGAATAGACAACAGGAAAGTCCTAGGCTAAACCCTAAGCTATTAAAAAGGAAAACTAAACCTCAACCAAAAGTAAGGTCAACAATCAGCTATCTAATTTCAGTACATTTCCCTTCCATAATATTAATATTGAACTCTTATTATAAAATGACCCAACAAATCAAACAAGATTTTGCTTCATTTTTAGTTATAGGATATTGAATCGCAGCATGGTCATTAAAAATAGTGCACTTTGTACCAATCAGATATGACCTAAATTTATCAAAATCATATACTATAGTCAAAATATCCTTTTTTGCGGTAGTATAATTCACTTTAGCCCCGTTTAAAGTCTTACTGGCAAATTATATAGCTCAAAAAATCTTATCTATTTGATGTCCTAAGATCGCTCATACAACAAAATCATTAGCATCATACATAAGCTGAAAAGCCCCCAAACAGGTCCANGATATGTATAATCTCCAGTTGGTTGACTTCTGGAGAGGCTAACTGTGGTGGTTGAGACTGTCTTTGAGCTGTGGCCATGGAGGTCATGGCAGCAGCCATCTCTTTCATTCTTTTCTTCATTTGGTTGATTTGCTCATCCCTTAGGAAAACAACCCTACATATCTTATCTACGGCGTTCTCTTCGACGAGAAGTTGAGCGCGTGCGCAGATGCAGCTGCTTTGGTCTCGATGACATTGATATCCATGAAATCTTCCTCGAGGTATTAATTGAAGTCAAAATTTTCATCATCATCAATGGAAACTCCATGTTCTCAGGCCAACTCGGAAATCTCGACCCTGAGCTTTTCTACCTTTCCTTTAATTATTGATTCTTGTAGCACCTTGAGACCTGAAGGACTTTGTTGGACATCCTCTACTTGCTGATCCATCTCACTAGAAATTGCTGCGACAATGTCAAATACTTTGGACCCATGCTTCATTCCATGATCCTGTCTTGTGGGCTTACTGGACTGTATCAGTACAGCAACCTTGGGTACCCATACCCTTTTCTTTGACGGTGATGTCTTGAAATGGAGTGTCTCAGCACGGC
>JXCR01138993.1:8093-30210 GCA_002079205.1 Phalaenopsis hybrid cultivar | reverse complement strand
AGGAGTAGATGAAGGTTTAAATATCAAACCCCAAGTTATGATTTTATTGAATCTCAGAAGATCCTAGTAGATGATTTTAGAACAAAAATATGGCAAGTTCAATTTGCCCTTCAGAATGTCCAATAGATTTCAAAAATGCTCGAGGCATGACCTTGAACCATCTTAAAGATCTCTTAAAATATTTTGAGTTCATTTTGAACTTATCATATTGTTCCATTAATCATCCGAGGTTGAAGTGTGACTACCCTGTTGCTCAGTGAAACTTGACAATTTAATTATCTCGAGAATAAGATACTGAATTAACAATTGATGTTTCATTTAAAGGTANTAATTAAATTTTGAGTTGTCTTATTTTTTGAATGTTGTGGTGGTGAATTTTATCTTGATTGATTTTAGTTTTGGTTTTCATTTTGCAACTATCCTAACGGTTTTGATTTTCATGTAGGGTGACATCATTGTTTAACATGCAAGCTCGAGACAAAAAGTACAGAAAGGTAAACACATTAATTTAAAAGCATACCTGTCGATTCGTCTCGTTCCTCCACCTTAAAGGTTAGTATTCGCAAAGCATGTATATAATTTTGCAAGGAATTTAAATTGTAGGAGTAGATGAAGGTTTAAATATCAAACCCCAAGTTATGATTTTATTGAATCTCAGAAGATCCTAGTAGATGATTTTAGAACAAAAATATGGCAAGTTCAATTTGCCCTTCAGAATGTCCAATAGATTTCAAAAATGCTCGAGGCATGACCTTGAACCATCTTAAAGATCTCTTAAAATATTTTGAGTTCATTTTGAACTTATCATATTGTTCCATTAATCATCCGAGGTTGAAGTGTGACTTCCCTGTTGCTCAGTGAAACTTGACAATTTAATTATCTCGAGAATAAGATATTGAATTAACAATTGATGTTTCATTTAAAGGTTATGTGAGTCGGTGCCCCTGAGGCAAGTTTAGGTCATTTAAAGATTATATTGCCCACAATTAACGCCAGACTAGTAGTGTTTAATGATTTTAATCACCAATCATGCTATCTTCTAAATCTAATCAATTGGGTTTAGACATTGAGTCTAGGTCACTACTAAACCTTCAACAATCATGATAAGAGAAATGGTGATTATCAAAATTTTGATTTAAGCGGTATGTATTCTTAATGAATGATCACATCATCCTTAACTTTGGGCTTGAGAAAAGCAAATTATCATCTTTTCTATCTTAAGATCATCACTTGAGAATCGTTTGATCTTAGTTGACTTCCAAATCATGAAGATTAGGAGGATTATGATTTTGTTGATGTTGTGCAAAGGTGGTGAGTGATTTTCTACCNCCTGAGGCAAGTTTAGGTCATTTAAAGATTATATTGCCCACAATTAACGCCAGACTAGTAGTGTTTAATGATGTTAATCACCAATCATGTTATCTTCTAAATCTAATCAATTGGGTTTAGACATTAGTCTAGGTCACTACTAAACCTTCAACAATCATAATAAGAGAAATGGTGATTATCAAAATTTTGATTTAAGCGGCATGTATTCTTAATGAATGATCACATCATCCTTAACTTTGGGCTTGAGAAAAGCAAATTATCATCTTTTCTATCTTAAGATCATCACTTGAGAATCGTTTGATCTTAGTTGACTTCCAAATCATGAAGATTAGGAGGATTATGATTTTGTTGATGTTGTGCAAAGGTGGTGAGTGATTTTCTACCTTTAATCCCATTGTATTTCAATCATCCAAGCATGTTTATTAGGATCAAAATTTTTCATTTTCCCTTGGTTAATCCTAAATTTTGATTAAGACACCAAAATCTAGAATGACTATTTTGCTCTTGGGGCACTTCACCTCATAACTCATTAAACACAACTCAAATGACTTTGAGAGTTTAGAGTGTCATATTTATGAGGTAATTATAATATTAGAAGAGAATATGTGGACTTCTCAAAATTTAATTTAATTTAAATATTTATTTAAACCTAGAAAATAGGATTTTTAGAAATTGATTCATTTAACTTTCCAAACTAAAGTTTTTTTTATCTATGAGAAAATTATTAGAGGTTTCCTTAGGCTAGATAAATACATAGCCGAAATTTCATGATTTTTTTAATTAAATTATTATAATTATTTTAATGGGAAAATAAGGAAAATCCACTTTTAAGCCTTTAAAATTTATTTTTAAATTGGGAAAAATTAGAAAAAAATATTTTAATGAATCCCAAGTGATCAGAGAGCAATTAAGCATATTTTGAAATATTTTGATATTTTTGGATTTTTAATTATTTTTAATTATTTTAAAATTTAATATAAAGCTAAAAACTTAAGTATTTTCCTACAAATAATTTTTATTTTTAGTTCACATTATTCTGCTTTATTCACCGAGCAAGAGGATTTTTTCTTTTANATTTTTAATTATTTTAAAATTTAATATAAAGCTAAAAACTTAAGTATTTTCCTACAAATAATTTTTATTTTTCCCAAGTGCTTCTGATCACAAGGAACTCAGAAAACCATTTTCATGATTTTCTCAAGTGTATTTAATTTAATATAATTATTTTTGAACAAAAATATAATGTTTCTTAGAAAATCAACTTTAATACTTGAACTTAATCAAAGAATTTTCAAATTTTTACAGTGGATAGACATGATTTTTATGAACAATTTGGGATTGATTTTGTCAAGTTTTGATAAGTATAAAATTAATATAAATTAACACAGAATATTTAGATTTAATTAAATATAGAAATTTACAAGATAATTCAAGACATGATGTTTTTCCTAGACTTCTCTAACCATAGAAAACCTACTAAACTTATTCCCATAATTTTCCAAATGATATTTTGATTTATATAATTAAAATAGCCAAAATGGCCACCTTAGCTTGAATATTAAGGCTAGGAGCATAGAGATGTCCTCTGACCTTGAAAAAATCAGAGGTGGACTTAGCTTCTGTCATGAGGAAAAAACCCTCAAAATTTCAAGTCATAGTGAGCAATGTTTGATCATAATGAATTAAAATACTCCAAAGGGTATTTAATTCATTAAAAATTATGGAATAAGAAAATTTTTATTTTTAGTTCACATTATTCTGCTTTATTCACCGAGCAAGAGGATATTTTTCTTTTATTTTATGATTTTTCTAGAGAAAGATATGGATTTATGAAGTTTAGGCATTTAAAATAATTCAAAAAATTCATATTTTTCTACTTATCCTACACGGCGCCAACTCAACCTATGGCGGCTCCGAACACACACACGACGCACTCTCATTCGTTGTTGACATCCACCTCAGCTGCCACGCGACATGCGGTTCATGCACTAAGAGTCTGTCCAGCTCGATCTCCTCTGTCTTGGAAACATGCGCGATTGGACGGCTCCCCGTTATTGTCCCCAAGTGACCTAACACGTAAANACACACACACGACGCACTCTCATTCGTTGTTGACATCCACCTCAGCTGCCACGCGACATGCGGTTCATGCACCAGAGTTTGTTCAGCTCGATCTCCTCTGTCTTGGAAACATGCGCGAATGGACGGCTCCCCGTTATCGTCCCCAAGTGACCTAACGCGTAAGCCGTTCACACTAAAACCTTATGATCTCAGGCTAGACTCAACCAAATCACGTGGGGTTTGTTTCCAAACCTTCATCTGCTCAAGACGAACCTATCCATATGGTATGAAATACATTAAATATGTATAATGAACCAAAAAAAAGGCTCAGATTAGGGTTGATGTTCAATACCTTTATTTGAGAGGGAATGCCTCAATCAGATGGTTGTGGTAGCTTCGGTTGAGTCCAACAAACCTCTGGATGAAGTCTTGTGCCCTGGTGAATTGTCTAGATATGATTTCAAGGTGTTGGTTTAGAGTTATCGTAAAGGTTGTTTCAAAGGGGGCTTTGATAGGGAATCAACATCTTTCAATGTGGAGATGGTGTGTGCACAATTAATTTAAGTTTGGTTCACTGTGGAGGAGTGGAGAGATCTGAACTGGTTTTAGGGCAAATTTCAGTGAAGAAATTGGCTCTAAGTGGCGGTTATGGGTGGCTGAGAGCAAGAGGATTGCACTTGAGATGGTTTGGAGAAGCTTCGATGAGATTTTGGCAGAATTTCCCCAAGGTTTCAAGGACTCCCTCCTTTGGTCGTGGAGAGCTCTATTTATAGCCATGGCTGCCTGGTGGAGCTCAGAACTGGGAATTGGGTGCTAAATCATGCTGAGGTGGAGGGAAGAAAGGCTGTAATGGTCAATGGGAGTGAGCCAAGTCAGGGAGGTTTAATTTTGGTTTTTGGCCATTTGGGCTCCTTTGGACTTGCTGTTTTCGAAGACTAGTGGCTGGCCAAAGTCTGGTCATCTTTGAGCTCNTCTTTCAATGTGGAGATGGTGTGTGCACAATTAATTTAAGTTTGGTTCACTGTGGAGGAGTGGAGAGATCTGTCCTGGTTTTAGGGAAATTTTCAGTGAAGAACTTGGCTCTAAGTGGCGGTTATGGGTGGCTGAGAGCAAGGGGATTGCACTTGGGATGGTTTGGAGAGGCTTCGATGAGATTTTGGCAGAATTTCCCCAAGGTTTCATGGACTCCCTCCTTTGGTCGTGGAGAGCTCTATTTATAGCCATGGCTGACTGGTGGAGCTCAGAACTGGGAATTGGGTGCTAAAGCATGCTGAGGTGGAGGGAAGAATGGTTGTAATGGTCAATGGGAGTGAGCCAAGTCAGGGAGGTTTAATTTTGGTTTTTGGCCATTTGGGCTCCCTTGGACTTGCTGTTTTTGACGACTAGTGGCTGGCCAAAGTCTGGTCATCTTTGAGCTTAGGGAGGTTAGGGAATGGTTAATTATGATTAACTCCCAAGGGTAAGCAATGATGGCAAAGATATTTCAAGTTTTAGGCCAAATATGGGGTGAAATTCCTTAAATCAAGGGACCATTGGTCCATAGCTCACCTTGGCTGGTTTAGGTGGGTTTAGCCTGGTCCATAGAGTGTACTTGGTGCTCTGGTGTCATCAATTTGGTGGCTTAAGCATGGCTAAGTCAATTTTGGTGCATGGGTTCAATTTGGGTCAAAATGACTATAAGCTGGGTTTGGGTTAAGAAAACCATGGCATTGAGCTCAATTAATTGATCAACTTGGTGTAGATGATTTTCACAAGAGCTTTTAAAAAGGTTTGGAGTAATTTAGAATTGATTTGGAGGTTCAATTAGAGGGATTTTGTGCATTTGGTCAATTTGGGGGTGTTGGGTTAGACAAGGGTTTAGGTTGGGGTAATGTTGGGTTAGGTTCAAATTGATGGTTGAAAATGGTCTATAGGAATGTCATAAAGAGTTTTCAAAATAAATTGGGTTTTAATTTTAGGGTTACGACATTCAATTTGGTGGTATTTGGGGACATAGCCAATTTGGGGCAAATTTGGGGATTTTGAATGTGGGTTGAAATTGAATGAAATTGAGGCTTGACGAAGGCCAACGGAAGGTCCAAATTGATGTGTAGGATTGTTATGAAGAGTTTAGGATTCAAATTGGGGCAAGTTGATAGGCTATGGGGTTCAATTTGGTGGGGTTAAGTCATATGGTCAAAATTGGGGGTTTAATTTGGATCAAAATTAAGCTCAAAGCATAGTTCAATTAGGCTCAAATTTGGTTTGGATTGATCATATGAATGATAAATTTGAGTTTAGAATTGAAATTGAGGAGAATTGGGGCCAAACTGATGGTCATTTGGGGTAAATTTGAGAAAATTGAGTCTTTAAAGGCAATTTGGGGTTTTTTGGTCAAAATAGTCATATTAGCTAAATTGGGTTCAATTAAAGGGTCCAAATTAGTTTTGGAGACATTTGAAGTAATTTGGGATGTTTTGGAAAAGGTTTGGGCCACCAAGGGTATTTTTGTAATTTTGGCAAATTAGAGGGTATTTTGGCAATTTTTGCAATTTTGGGCGGTTTTGGGCAATTGGGTATTTCATATGGTTTGAAATGCTTTTTTGAACAAATTTAGGTATTTTGGGTGAATTTGGGAGTTTTGGCCAAATTTGGGTCTTAAGGGTATTTAGGTAATTTGAATGAATTTAGGGGCAAAAGCCAAGTTGGATTTTTTTTGTAGAATTGGGGTGCCAACCACTATGTATGAGCTATGGACTAATGAAATCCCCATTTGGGTCCTCTATTTACTGGTCTTAGCTAAACCCTAGCCTAGGGCTAGTGGGTCTAGGGGACCATCTACATGAGTCTCCCAAGAGATCAAGGGATCAAAGTTAACAATTTGGGTTTAGGGCTGCAAGAGAATATAA
This sequence comes from Phalaenopsis hybrid cultivar, assembly GCA_002079205.1. NCBI lineage: Eukaryota > Viridiplantae > Streptophyta > Magnoliopsida > Asparagales > Orchidaceae > Phalaenopsis > Phalaenopsis hybrid cultivar. The sequence goes on along the minus strand of JXCR01138993.1, from coordinate 23,932 downwards.
GAGGTAGTGAGTGTAAATGAGTGAACTAGCTCCAGAACAACACCTAGGGTTAGCCCTAAGGTCAAGCAATCCTATGGGGACTCTCCTTGAGATCCTCTATACTGACCCCACCTACTAATTGTTAGAAGTTAGGACTAATATGTGGAGCTTCAAGTAGAGCAAAGAGAAGTTTAGAGCTTCTAATGGTGAGAGTTCCTTTTCTAGGTTTTCTAGGAATAGACAACAGGAAAGTCCTAGGCTAAACCCTAAGCTATTAAAAAGGAAAACTAAACCTCAACCAAAAGTAAGGTCAACAATCAGCTATCTAATTTCAGTACATTTCCCTTCCATAATATTAATATTGAACTCTTATTATAAAATGACCCAACAAATCAAACAAGATTTTGCTTCATTTTTAGTTATAGGATATTGAATCGCAGCATGGTCATTAAAAATAGTGCACTTTGTACCAATCAGATATGACCTAAATTTATCAAAATCATATACTATAGTCAAAATATCCTTTTTTGCGGTAGTATAATTCACTTTAGCCCCGTTTAAAGTCTTACTGGCAAATTATATAGCTCAAAAAATCTTATCTATTTGATGTCCTAAGATCGCTCATACAACAAAATCATTAGCATCATACATAAGCTGAAAAGCCCCCAAACAGGTCCATCCATTAATAATGAGCACAATGACTAATTTGTCCTTTAAAGTCTCAAAAGTGGTGTGATAGTCCTAGTCAAACTCAAATGAGACATTTTATTCTAAAAAAAAATACAAAGGTTTAGTTATTTTAGAAAAAGTCTTAGATATAACGCCTATAGAACCTAACATGGTCTAATAAACTCCGAACTCCCCTTAAAGAAGTTGGTGGAAAAAGTTTTTCTATCACTTGAATTTTTGTAGGTTTTACTTTCATTCCCCTCTCAGAAATATTGTGCCCCAAAACAATTCCCTTAGTCACCATAAATGAACACTTCTCCTCATTTAAAACTGAATTTGTTTCCTCGCATTTTTCTAAAACTCTGACAAGATTTGTTAAGCAAGGGTCAAAGGTAGGGCTAAAAAAAAAAGAAAATCATTTATAAACACTTTGATCCTCTTCTCAATCATGTCACAGAAAATGGACATCATGCAGTCCTGAAAAAGTGGTAGGTGCAATGCACAGTCTNTCCCCTCTCAGAAATATTGTGCCCCAAAACAATTCCCTTAGTCACCATAAATGAACACTTCTCCTCATTTAACACTGAATTTGTTTCCTCGCATTTTTCTAAAACTCTGACAAGATTTATTAAGCAAGGGTCAAAGGTAGGGCTAAAAAAAAAGAAAATCATTTATAAACACTTTGCTCCTCTTCTCAATCATGTCACAGAAAATGGACATCATGCAATCCTGAAAATGTGGTAGGTGCAATGCACAGTCCGAATCACGTCCTCCTAAAAATGAAAGTTCCATAAGGGCTTGTGAAAGTGGTCTTATCCTGGTCCTCCAGAGTTATGAGAATTTGATGGTACCCAGAATATCCTTATAAGAAGCAAAAAAATGGGTGATCGACTAATCTATCCAACATTTGGTTTTTGAAGGAAAGGGGGAAATGATCTTTCCCAGTGGCGGTGTTCNTGAAAGTTCCATAAGGGCTTGTGAAAGTGGTCTTATCCTGGTCCTCCAGAGTTATGAGAATTTGATGGTACCTAGAATATCCTTCTAAGAAGCAAGAAAATGGGTGATCGACTAATCTATCCAACATTTGGTCTTTGAAGGAAAGGGGGAAATGATCTTTCCCAGTGGCGGTGTTCAACTTCTAATAATCAATACAAATACGCAACCCTGTAATATGTCTTGTAGGGATCAATTCATTTTGCTTGTTGTCCACAACAACACTCCTCCTTTTTAGGGTATATAATGGATAGGATTAACCCAGACACTTTTTTAAATGGGATAGATAATGTCCCCAACGAGCCACTTCAGCATCTCTTTCTTAATGACTTCCTTCATCAATGGGTTGAGTCTTCTTTTAGGGTCGATCTTATGTTCGCGATCTTTTTCCATAAAGATTCCATGCATGCATAATGAAGGACTAATCCCCATTATATCTGCTAAAGCCCAACAAAAGGATCTCCTAAAATTCCTCAGACCTCTCATCAATTTTTCTTCTTGCAACTTACTGAGTTCTGAGGATATAATCACGGGTATAGTGAATTAGTTCCCTAAATAGGCATACTTCCGATGTTTGGGTAAGGCTTTCATTTCTAATTCAGAGGGCTCCTTTATGGATGACACTAAGGGTTTGGAATAAGCAATAGTATTAAGAAGCTCAAACCCATCCCAATGCACCCTAGGACTTGCCTCTAAGAGTAAAGCTAATTCAACCTTAGAATCATTTCTATCATCCTCAATCAAACTTTGCCCTATAGGGTTGGCGCTAGAAATCTCTTANTGCTAAAGCCCAACAAAAGGATCTCCTAAAATTCCTCAGACCTCTCATCAATTTTTCTTCTTGCAACTTACTAAGTTCTGAGGATATAATCACGGGTATAGTGAATTAGTTCCCTAAATAGGCACACTTCTGATGTTTGGGTAAGGCTTTCATTTCTAATTCAGAGGGCTCCTTTATGGATGACACTAAGGGTTTGGAATAAGCAATAGTATTAAGAAGCTCAAACCCATCCCAATGCACCCTAGGACTTGCCTCTAAGAGTAAAGCTAATTCAACCTTAGAATCATTTCTATCATCCTCAATCAAACTTTGCCCTATAGGGTTGGCGCTNAATTTGAGAAAATTGAGTCTTTAAAGGCAATTTGGGGTTTTTTGGTCAAAATAGTCATATTAGCTAAATTGGGTTCAATTAAAGGGTCCAAATTAGTTTTGGAGACATTTGAAGTAATTTGGGATGTTTTGGAAAAGGTTTGGGCCACCAAGGGTATTTTTGTAATTTTGGCAAATTANAATTTGAGAAAATTGAGTCTTTAAAGGCAATTTGGGGTTTTTTGGTCAAAATAGTCATATTAGCTAAATTGGATTCAATTAAAGGGTCCAAATTAGTTTTGGAGACATTTGAATTAATTTGGGATGTTTTGGAAAGGTTTGGGCCACCAAGGGTATTTTTGTAATTTTGGCAAATTTGAGGGTATTTTGGCAATTTTTGCAATTTTGGGCGGTTTTGGGCAATTGGGTATTTCATATGGTTTGAAATGCTTTTTTGAACAAATTTAGGTATTTTGGGTGAATTTGGGAGTTTTGGCCAAATTTGGGTCTTAAGGGTATTTAGGTAATTTGAATGAATTTAGGGGCAAAAGCCAAGTTGGATTTTTTTTGTAGAATTGGGGTGCCAACCACTATGTATGAGCTATGGACCAATGAAATCCCCATTTGGATCCTCTATGTACTGGTCTTAGCTAAACCCTAGCCTAGGGCTAGTGGGTCTAGGGGACCATCTACATGAGTCTCCCAAGAGATCAAGGGATCAAAGTTAACAATTTGGGTTTAGGGCTGCAAGAGAATATAAGAGGTAGTGAGTGTAAATGAGTGAACTAGCTCCAGAACAACACCTAGGGTCAGCCCTAAGGTCAAGCAATCCTATGGGGACTCTCCTTGAGATCCTCTATACTGACCCCACCTACTAATTGTTAGAAGTTAGGACTAATATGTGGAGCTTCAAGTAGAGCAAAGAGGAGTTTAGAGCTTCTAATGGTGAGAGTTCCTTTTCTAGGTTTTCTAGGAATAGACAACAGGAAAGTCTTAGGCTAGACCCTAAGCTATTAAAAAGGAAAACTAAACCTCAACCAAAAGTAAGGTCAACAATCAGCTATCTAATTTTCAGTACATTTCCCTTCCATAATATTAATATTGAACTCTTATTACAAAATGACCCAACAAATCAAACAAGACTTTGCTTCATTTTTAGTTATAGGATATTGAATCGCAGCATGGTCATTAAAAATAGTGCACTACCAATCAGATAGGACCTAAATTTATCAAAATCATATACTATAGTGAAAAGATCCTTTTTGCGATAGTATAATTCACTTTAGCCCCGTTTAAAGTCTTACTGGCAAATTATATAGCTCAAAAAATCTTATCTATTTGATGTCCTAAGATCGCTCATACAACAAAATCATTAGCATCATATATAAGCTGAAAAGCCCCCAAACAGGTCCATTAATAATGAGCACAATGACTAATTTGTCCTTTAAAGTCTCAAAAGTGGTGTGATAGTCCTAGTCAAACTCAAATGAGACATTTTATTCTAAAAAAAAATACAAAGGTTTAGTTATTTTAGAAAAAGTCTTAGATATAACGCCTATAGAACCTAACATGGTCTAATAAACTCCGAACTCCCCTTAAAGAAGTTGGTGGAAAAAGTTTTTCTATCACTTGAATTTTTGTAGGTTTTACATTCATTCCCCTCTCAGAAATATTGTGCCCCAAAACAATTCCCTTAGTCACCATAAATGAACACTTCTCCTCATTTAAAACTGAATTTGTTTCCTCGCATTTTTCTAAAACTCTGACAAGATTTGTTAAGCAAGGGTCAAAGGTAGGGCTAAAAAAAAAAGAAAATCATTTATAAACACTTTGATCCTCTTCTCAATCATGTCACAGAAAATGGACATCATGCAGTCCTGAAAAAGTGGTAGGTGCAATGCACAGTCTGAATCACGTCCTCCTAAAAATGAAAGTTCCATAAGGGCTTGTGAAAGTGGTCTTATCCTGGTCCTCCAGAGTTATGAGAATTTGATGGTACCTAGAATATCCTTCTAAGAAGCAAGAAAATGGGTGATCGACTAATCTATCCAACATTTGGTCTTTGAAGGAAAGGGGGAAATGATCTTTCCCAGTGGCGGTGTTCAACTTCTAATAATCAATACAAATATGCAACCCTGTAATATGTCTTGTAGGGATCAATTCATTTTGCTTGTTGTCCACAACAACACTCCTCCTTTTTAGGGTATATAATGGATAGGATTAACCCAGACACTTTTTTAAATGGGATAGATAATGTCCCCAACGAGCCACTTCAGCATCTCTTTCTTAATGACTTCCTTCATCAATGGGTTGAGTCTTCTTTTAGGGTCGATCTTATGTTCGCGATCTTTTTCCATAAAGATTCCATGCATGCATAATGAAGGACTAATCCCCATTATATCTGCTAAAGCCCAACAAAAGGATCTCCTAAAATTCCTCAGACCTCTCATCAATTTTTCTTCTTGCAACTTACTAAGTTCTGAGGATATAATCACGGGTATAGTGAATTAGTTCCCTAAATAGGCACACTTCTGATGTTTGGGTAAGGCTTTCATTTCTAATTCAGAGGGCTCCTTTATGGATGACACTAAGGGTTTGGAATAAGCAATAGTATTAAGAAGCTCAAACCCATCCCAATGCACCCTAGGACTTGCCTCTAAGAGTAAAGCTAATTCAACCTTAGAATCATTTCTATCATCCTCAATCAAACTTTGCCCTATAGGGTTGGCGCTAAATTGGCTTCTAATTAGCCCATCCATCATATCTAACCTAAAGCAAGAGTTATCTCCCGTATCAAAATGGTATCTAATTGATTTCAAAACATTAAAGTTCACCTCAATCTCATTTACCCTCATTGTTAGCTCCCCCTTCTGCATCTATCATAGCCCTACTTGTGATCAGTAAAGGTTTGCCTAATATAATAGAATCTCATTTTCCTCCTCCATACCTAAATTAATATAATCCGTTGGAAAGATAAATGTATCCACCTTCAATAACAAATACTCTATAATCCCCTAAGATAAGAGAACGATCGACCCATTAAAAAGTTACAATGACAGGCCATACTTCTCCTAATTCCAACCTCTAAATAATGACATGAGGTTAATTCTAGCTCCTAAATCATATAATGTATTCCCAAAAAATTGTTCTCCTATAGCACAAAGGATCGTAAAACTACCAGAGTCCTTAATTTTTTTAGAATGATTCTTCTGAATAATAATACCACACCCCTCACTAAGTGCTACTATCTCAAAATCTCCTTTCTTTTTTTGTTTGAAATGTTCTTCATAAACTTCACATAGCTATAAATTTGCTATAAGGCCTCAACAAAGGATATATTAATTGTAATTTTCTTAAACCCTTCCAGAAATCTAGAGAATTGTTGATCAAATTTATGTTTTTGAAATCTTTGAGGAAATGGTGAGCGTGGTCTTTCTATGTACATCCTAGGAGGTGAGGTTGAACTTCCTAAGTCTAAAGAAGGTTTTTCACTACTTCTTTCAAGCTCAAGATTGGCTTCTTCTGCTACAGGCTCCCTCCTAATCACTTGTTCTAATTCTTTCTCACTCCTCAAATTAATTACCTCTCTGTGAGGTTAACTTCAGTGTTGCTAGGAAGAGTTCTCTAAGGCATATTACTTGGAGAATTTGCTATCTGACCTAGTTGGTTTGGTATGTTCATAATAGCATGAACTTGACTCTGTAGTTGATTTCCCACTTATAACACTGCTTCTTCCAATGACAACTTCTTATCATTAAACTGAGGGTTTGAGTAAAAAACCAAGAGGGTAAGTCTACCTTGGGTTGTCACTACCCTAATTACTCCAATTTCCAACTGAATTAGCTTGAATATTTCCCCAATGTTGGGTTCCTACACATAGATTATTATTGTTCCAAGTAATGTTTGAGTGATTCTTCCAACTAGGGTTATAGGAATTGGAGTAGGACTTGTTAAACCTATTAATGATGGCATTCATTGAATCTATGGATAATGCACTCAGATCTACCAGTTATCCATAAGCGTACTCATCTATAACTGAAGATCCTTGTGTTGGATTCAATCTTAATTGATCTAGCTTCCTAGAGATAGCTGCTACTTGAGAGTTCAAGATTGATAACACGTGTCATGAATATTGGCTACTTCCTAGGTTTCACTCTATCATAAGGCCATTGAAAATCATTCATCGCCATCTCCTAGATCAATGAATAGACCTCTTCAAACTCTTATACACAGAGGAAACTCCTGCTGATCGTGTGGGAATTTGTGTAGGTTAATAATAATGATGCAATGTAACTCAAACTATAATGTAATTTTAATAAAAATAATTTATCTTTAAAATCTTTTTTTAAAATCTCAATTCCCATTTACATATAATGCAAGTATACGTATCATTCAAGTAATATAAGACTCTAATGGAGTCGTAGATATCAATCCCATAGCGAAACTGGAAATATATATAAGCTAGCTAATTATATTCTAATATAAAATAAAAATAAAAATAAAAACAAAGTGCAAAGTTTGAAATTAAACTACTTAAGTAAAATGTTTCTAAATATGCAGATATACAACTATAATAAGTAAATTGAACTAGATGCTAAACTTTCAAAAATAAATTGATGAAATAAAATAAAGGTTTTTGTGGACGAAAAGTTCAAGTATGAGAAAGCATCCTTCCCCTTTACAATGAAAATATGGCTTGTGAAGAAATTGAAATCATTTGGAAAATATATTTAAAAAATATTTTGTGCCAAATAGGAGCAATCATATTCTCTATCATCTTCTGAGACTATAAAGAACATTGACTAATCCAGAGTTTGGTCCCTAATTTCGTGGTTAGGCTGGGAGGATACCGGTTGTCACTCTAGAGTTTCCTCGACTCCCTACCCTGAGGCCTAACACGCTCGCATTAGTTTTCAATCAACTGGACCAAATTAGGGATTCTAATCTCTCACAATAAAGTCTTCCAATTCTACATCCAACAAAGTATATTCTCTATTTATTTGCGCTCAATCCCATGGATGAAATACTCTCCCATGAAATCAAAGGTGATTCTCCCTTTGTTGTAGAAATCATATCCCCTTTTCAGAACATATAATTCTCAACACATTTTAATAATTTAATTGGTCAGATCGAAAAGTAAATAAAGATCAGAATTCAAATTATTGGCATTTAAAATCATAGAAAATAAAATCAATTCTTCACAAAACCATTTCTTCAAAATAGGAAGAAGGATAAATAGGACTACTCAGAAGTCATGAGAACGATACGATAAAACACGGATTTCATATATAAAAATAAGTTTACAAACAAAAGAAATGAAAAGTACAACTTAACTCACAATCCTTCCATCCTTAGAAGTTCTCTCCAAGTCTTTCTCTCTTTACAATCTCTCCCAATTCTCTCTTAGAAATGTAATGAAGAAGAAATCTCTCACATTATCTCTCCTCTTACAACCCTAGAAGAAAATCTCCTCATTTTTCTCTCTCTAACTCACGACTATCCTCTCTCTCTAACTTTTTCGCCCCCCACCCCTTCCAAGTCCCTTTAGAAGTTCCATTTTGTTGGTTGTCTCTCCTCTCTAAAAAGAGTCTCAATTCCCTCAAAAATTCAAAAGTCAAAATTTTGAATTTCAAAAGATGTGCCTCCTTGATCCAAAAGTTAAATCTTTTCAAATTGGAACCTTCCAAAGTGTCTACATGCATTGAATCACTCCATGGGGTGCTTAGAATAAGTGTCCCTTTGAAAATTCAAGCAAAATTTGTCTCGAACCGCCTTAATTTGAAAATGTCGCTTGGCGCATCATGCGTTAGCGCTATGGATTTTGGCGCATCATGCGTCAAACCCCAAAATTGGTTATTTTTGCTCCAAATTTTGCTCTTTTTGTCATTTTTACTCNAATGTCGCTTGGCGCATCATGCGTTAGCGCTATGGATTTTGGCGCATCATGCGTCAAACCCCAAAATTGGTTGTTTTTGCTCCAAATTTTGCTCTTTTTGCCATTTTTACTCCAAATGCCTAAAAATGGTATACCTGCAACAAAAATACAAAAATACTTTTCTTTAAAGTGCAATATCGCCAAAAAAAAGACATAAAAAGGGTACTTTAAACAGTATATTATTTTTGTGGATCACCTACCACAACATTTCTGATCGACCTAAGAGATCTTANTTACTCCAAATGCCTAAAAATGGTATACCTGCAACAAAAACACAAAAATATTTTTCTTTAAAGTGCAATATCGCCAAAAAAAGACATAAAAAAGGGTACTTAAAACAGTATATTATTTTTGTGGATCACCTACCACAACATTTCTGATCGACCTAAGAGATCTTACTAAACCACTGTAAAATTTCTGAAAAATCAATCAGTCTGGTGGTGCATGGTGAGGACACTTCCTAAGTAACTTCTTAAATCTTTCCCAAGCCTCGTAACGGGATTCCAGATCAAATTAGTTAAAAGAGATAATGTTATTCCAAAGTTTGGCTCTTTTTGATGGTGGGAAGTACTTATTTAAGAATTTATGTGTCAGTTCATTCCGGGTGATGATAGAACAAGGAGCTAGGAATTTAAGCTACATTTTAGCTTTCTCCCTAAGGGAGAAAGGGAATATTCTTAGCCTAACGATGTCATTTAGAGACACCATTGGAGCAAAATGTGGCACATATTCCTAAAAAGCATTCAGATGATACCCCCTAAACTAGTTATCTTATACCATCTGAATGATATTCGGCTTTAGTTGAAACGAGTTAGCATCTACAATACGTTATTAATGCTTAAATGGATTTCATCTACAACAATGTTTGTAAATTCTCTAAGAGGTCTAGGCATGTCATTGCGTCTGTGGGTATTCATCTTCTATTGAGGAATCTGTGATATCTCAACTAGTTTTTTTTTTATGTTTTTTTTCTTTTAGTCATCTGGATTTTTTTTCTATAGTTCTTTCTAACTTAATAAGGTTTGAGGTCTGAAGATCCATAATTATGCACACACCAAATAGACTAAACTAACTAAGTGGCCCTGAGCTAATAAGAGCTTCACATAGTTCAAATTAAATCAAACTTCAACCGATAAAAGCACTAAACAATGTAAGCATGAAACTGAAAAACTAACATAAAACAAGTGATGCACAAGTAAAAGTAACAACATGTACACAAGTTTAATAGTAACACAAGAACTACAAAGTGTATTTTTAAATTTTTGTGTTTATGTATGAGAAAAAAACACTAATGAAAAGAAATGACAGTGTAACACTTCGCTTTTCAAGTCTAGACCTAAATGTTTGATTAATATTTTTCTGACATAAAATTCACCATTATTCCCCGACAATGCCGCCAAAAACTTAATACGAACCTGTGTGACAAAGCACAGGTGACTCACGCAAGTATACATGTCATATCAGTGGTATCCAGAATAGAGCTTGGGTATCAATCCCATCAGGAACAAGCTCAATCCCAAAAGAAAATATTCTAGTTCACTGTCATCAGTGGTAGTCTGAATTATTCAAATTCTTAAAATTCAATAAAATTTTTATCCTAATTCTGTTTAAAAGAAAGTCTACACTAGGAAGAAAAATGAGTTTTTTAAAGAGATTCAAGATTTGGGGGATTTTCCCCTTTGAATTGGTCTAGTGGTGAATATAATTGAGGAAATGATCAAATCCCAGTGACAATCAAGAGTGAATTCTTCCTTAAACCTTTCTAAAATTCTAAGAAAAATTGGTTGTCACAGGTTCAGTTCCCTAAATCCCCTGATCAACTCAAAAAAATAACATCTTTTTTATTGCATAAACTCATAAGCAATATTCTTATTCCAATGAGGTTGTGGTTAATCCATTTTGTTAACTAATTATCCTTTAAGATCACAGATTCACGAATGATTCTAATAAATTCATTGGCCAGACATAATGCAAATTAAATTTAACGTTTAAAACAACACAGTTGAGAAAATTCAAATGCAGATCATAAAGAAAACCTCAATTCTATACAACCACATTTCCAATCCAAAGAAGAAACAAAGAAATTATACACTGCCCATTACAAAAACCAACAAAACAAACTTTGAATTCATGAAAGAATCATACAAAAAATTCTTTCACAAAAATCCAAGTAAAAACTCAAACTGAAGTGGACTTATCTCATTCCCTACCATAGCAGGAATGCTGAAATGAAAACAAGCAGTGTTTACACCCTTTGATTCTCTCAACACTCTCCTTTCTCTTCTCAAAAACACTCTGCAACTTTTCCTTGCCTTCAATGTTCCACACTAAAAAATGACAGAAAAGACTCCCCCTTCATTCGTTTTTAGTGCTTTTATACTCCTCTCAGCGAAAAGATGCATCATAACTACACAAACGTCATGTAGTGCAAACTAATGCCTAAACGCTAAGCACAACATCATAATTTAGGGCATCGAGTGCCTGGGCACCCAGGTCGCTACTATGCTTAGGTGTTGGGGGGTGCATCGCCTACGCCCTGCAGTCGCATGGCCTATTTTTCGCATGCTTTATTTTCTAAATAAAATTTAGGGATGGATCAGCGCTTAGGCTCCCATGGGCAGCGCCAAGGCGCTAGCATTCTGGTGTCTATGCGCTATTAGTCTAACACCTAGCACCACCATTTCAATTCCTATTTTCCATCTTCTCGAGTTTTTTTTTTGAATGACTTGGACCACTAAATGCTGGTGATCTGACACCTACATTCCAGTCTTCTGACAACTAGTTTCCATTCGCTCTATCTACACATGATCAGGACCTATATCTGGGGCCTAGATGCCACAACACTACTTAGCTCCATCTTGCAATATTCTAAGCTCCATTAAATCACCTTCCCTAAATCTTGCAATTACAACACAAAAAACTTCCAAAAAGCAAAACATAAACATAAAAAAGTAGAATTAAAGTGACAAATGAGCACAGTACATACACATGTTACTACGACATTGGATTGTGTGTCGATGTATTAATGTATAGGTGCTAGAAGGCGATCATATAGCACTTGAAATGGAGTTTGATGAATGGTCGTGTGGTATGGTGTTTTATAAGAGTAGTTAATCCGGAAGTAATGATGACCAATTCAAAATGTTATCCATTGTAATGCAACGAATGTATTGCTCTATGGCTCTAGTAAATTCTTTAAGCCCAACAGTCCCTGGGTGAACAATCGTGCTTTAATGCAATTTCTTGTGCATTACTTTGAAGGGCTCCTTCCAAAAAGTGCTTAAAAAGATTGTCTTGATAAGTTGTGATGGAGGAGGACCAGAGATTTTGTAAAAATTTCTACTGAATTATCTTAAATAACTTTTTATGTTGTTTTAATATTTTTTTAGGCTTTATGATTTTGCATGAGATGGATACAAGAAGAAAATTGTTTATAAAAGACAAAAACAACAACCATAAAGACATTTATTTTATTTAGTCAATTAAATTGTTTTCTTGAGTGGCTCTTCCAATTAACATATGGATATTAAATCATTGGTGATAGAAAAAGAAAAATTAAATTAAAAAAACTTAATTTCACAATCTAATCTTCTGTTCCCCCCTCTTAGTTAATTCTAAGCTTTGTGCCAGGTCGTTACAAGAATGTCTTCATCACAATATCATTAGAACAAGACGAACGGTGTGGGACAAAGCTTGCAACCACATCAAAGTTATGAAAAGGTAATTCCTACTACAATGATTGAGAAACTTAGATTCATAACAAAAGTACATCCACATTTTTATCAACTTGCATGGCTTAAAAAGGGAAATGAGCTCCAAGTTACTAGACAATGTCTAGTATGATTATCATTTCACCTAAAGTTCCAAGAGGATATCATTCCCATGGATGCTTGTCATTTATTGCTTGAGAAACTGTGACAATATAGCCACCGGATCAACCTTAATGGTTATACCCAAACCTACTTCTTTTAAGAATGGAAGACAAATTACTTTGATTCCAATGAAAGAGTGGAACAATGCTAGAAATAACAGTTTGGTTTTTTCAAACAGCAATTCGACTGCTACAAACAACAGCTTGGATGCTACATTCTTACAATAAGTGTTGAAGGATACAAAGAAGGGTTATTCCTTGCGGATTTCAGAAACTTGGGACTGTCGGGCAGGGATTCTAGCAGCACAATAGTTTGACATTTTTCTAAAGGAAACTTCACTTAGTTTCCTTCTTTGTGGGAAATACAACATGCCATTGAACTCAAACTTGGTTCGATCATTCCTAACCATTCATGCTATAGGATGTCACCAAGGGAACTCTGTCACCGCTATCCAAATGCAATCAGGGTAAATTTGTTTTGGAGTGCTTGATGGCAACATACTTGCTTTGAAAGCAATGTGATTGCTCAGATGTCCTAAAACTTTGCATCTAGGGAAAGGACAACCTGAGATGGCTTTTTCCAAGCTTTTCACTATTCATCCTACATTAAGCACTATAGGTATTTATAATTCCTCATATGATAATGGTTCTCAAAAGATATCTATATACCATGATATATTGTTTGAACTTAACATTGTTAAGTGTCATATATATCGTGTTGTAATTAAACACTCTTATTTTCAAACATTGACATTAAAGTGCACTAACATGGCGTATGCATAACTTAGTTGCCCTCAGTTGCATGCATTGAATTTGTCGTCCTGTCACAGGTTACCTGATTCTGGAATTCACTCAACAGCTATATCATGTGCTTTGTGGTATCATTTGATGTTTTTTTTGTTCATTTATTAAAATTGAGACAATGTATGAGTCTGCTCTTACTAGTTCTATTATATGTATCTGATTTAACTAATCACTACACAAAAGACTTAGACATTGGACAATAAAAAAGGAATTCTCCAACCTTGGGCGAATGATGCGAGAGTAATCCAGTATATTCCTAGTATTTGTTTTTAGTTTCTTTTATGTTTTTTTTTTCTTTTAAAAAGGTATAGTGGTCTTTTTGGACTGTCCAAGTGTATTCCTACCTATATCGTAAATAAGGTAGGCTTCTTTAATAAAAAACGAACATTGGGTGATCATTTTTAGCTCTTTCTTTGTGCCAAGGGTGGGGTATCCTCAGGAAACTTGTTGTTTGGTCTGTAACTAGGGTTCGATCCTCCCTGAGATTAACCATGGAGCTTATTATTTGTTGTCAAGGATCGACACCTGCTACCAACAGCTTCAAATTTCAATTCCATAATATAGATAACTACTTAAACAAGTGTTTTCCTTATTGTGCCACTATCATGTGAGGGAGCTTTAAAATGGTATCATCAGGTTAAGAAATTCCAAAAATCCTAAATTTTTTTGAGATTTGTCCTTTCTGACCCAAATTCAAAATTTTTAAAAAAATTTTCATATCATACCCCAATCATTCCTATCACAATTCCTAGTCCAACCCCTAAGTTTTCAAAATCCAACTTTTTCACCTCTACAAAAAATTTCACCCTTACACCTACCACCAAAATCATAAGCCTTAGACAAACCTTGATTTGCATTCCTACACCCGCCAAAAACTTGATCAAGCGGAAAGGATGCCTTGCAGCCAAGGAGGAACCCTCAACGAAATGTCTTCCAACTTACTATGGAGGATATGTTGGNCAACCCCTAAGTTTTCAAAATCCAACTTTTTCACCTCTACAAAAAATTTCACCCTTACACCTACCACCAAAAACATAAGCCTTAGACAAACCTTGATTTGCATTCCTACACCCGCCAAAAGCTTGATCAAGCGGAAAGGATGCCTTGCAGCCAAGGAGGAACCCTCAATGAAATGTCTTCCAACTTACTGTGGAGGATATGTTGCGTGAAATCTTTCAATTGCAAAAGAAGCTTGCCGCCTTCGAGAGGAGACAATCCAGAAATGTTACTCACTGCATGTCGGTGACTATCGACATTGAAAGGAGAAAGCAAATCCCTTCCACCAGGCAATTTCGAGTGATGAAAAACCACTACCTTGATGATTGGACGTGAATAACAAAGAAGCAAGAATCTGAGTAAAAATAAATTTATTAGATTTCGACAGTCACATAAATACAGATAAGATTATCAACTCAGAAAAAATACTTTATTGTGGTTGGAGAGCCTGAAACATCTTCGACACCAGAAAGTGAATAATAAGATCAACACCTGGTCTAAAATGAAACAGAAGATGCGGTACAAATACCTTTTGCAGCATTACTAATAGGATATGTTCATTAAACTCAACCACCTACGCTAGAGAGATTCTTCTAACGAGTACAAAATTGAATTTGATGAACTTATACTAATTTTTGAGTAGGTGAAATCAAAGGAGCACAAAAAAACGAGATACTCTGATTAAATGCCCCATAATAAACACAAATGCCAAGTGCCATCTTTTTTTTTTAACTAAAAGACTTTGTGATGAGAATGGACTTGTGCTTATGAGAATAAAGCCTTACAAAAGAATTTCCTAAATCAATGTTGCAAGTGCTGATTATGGGAAATGAGGATATCGGTATATAGTTTGATGTTAATGGGTGGCGTTCCCGATCTAAGGCAGACTTTGTGATCGTTTGCTCGAGGAAGTAAGGTTTTTTATTATCAATGGTGGTTGGAAGTATGTATAGTGATTGTAGCTAGCTAAAATAGAGAAGAAATAGCACCAAAATGCATCAGTTTTCTTAACTGATAAAAATTAATTAGTTCCAATGGTGGAGCACGCATTCCATTAGTTCATCTGGGTGTTTTTCCACTATAATTTCATAGGTAGTTTGTAGTAATTAGTGGTGACATCGACCAATTATTACAGCCACTACACTCCAAGAATGTCATCAGCACCTTCTATCGGCAATATGTAGAGGTCGATTGTAACTAAATGGCTTTGATGATGGAACTGAAAATTAACACATCGTTGTTGTAGATGTTTAACCAAGCAATCTTCAAGTTATGGGTGGAGCCGCCATCAATGAATATGTTAAGGTGCCCTTAATGCGAATGGTGTTCGGAAGGGGTTGTTCGGTTAAAGTATGAAGTGTGATTGCTGGGTTCTTATTAGATTTGTGAGGTTTCAGTAGGAGTAGTGGTGCTGATTTCATTGGAACTGAGATCGGATCATGTTGTGTCATAAACATCCTCTTAGATAATTCACTATGGATGAACTTCTCATAGTTATAGCA
>JXCR01138991.1:19134-30881 GCA_002079205.1 Phalaenopsis hybrid cultivar | reverse complement strand
TACTGCAAAATATATTCAGTTTAAGTAATTGTCTTTTTAAAAATAGAAAGTTTTCTAAAAATTCATATTGTATAAATTCCCTGTGGGTTCGATATTTAGGTCTTAATCAAAAAGTCCTATATTTACTTGATAACGACACGTATACTTGCCGAGTATACCAATATATATAAATTAAAAGTTAAATTCTTACTTTTCTTCAGGATCAAGTTTTTGGTTTTGTTGTAAAATAAGGAAATATAAGTGAAATATAATTTGAATTATTATTGTACTTTGCAGAATAGAAGTATCAAGAGGGATCAATTACTCTCCTGTATAGGGATTTCTTCCAACTCTTCCTCTTGGAGTACTCCTATGGGTGGTCCTACTAGCTTAATTATCTCCCTAACAATGCTTAAGGTTACCTTGAAAGGAAGAACAGATTCTTCCTCATTTATGCTCCAACCAACATCATCCAACTTAGACAGCTCTTTAGGGACCAACTTTACAAATTCAAACTTAATGCCCTCTACTATCCCTGACATCCCTTGAGGTTCATTGCTTAATAGGTTAGCTAAATGCTCAACTTGATTTTCTATGTTTCTATGGGCATCATCTTGATTTTGAAACTCCTTCCCCAGTTTTATTATTAATTCCTCCAAATACTCAATCTCTTTAGGGTAGTTATTATCCTGGTTATTCAAACTTCATATAGGATTGACATGGGTACTCTCCTATTGTTGGTTATTTACTTTTGGGTTTTTATTGTTCTAATTGAATCTAGGGTAGGTCAACCAACTTTGGGTGTAGGTGTTTGATTTATTTTTTAAATTTACTAACAATTCTTCTAACGACAGATTATTCTCCCCAAATGGGTGTTTCAAGGTGACTTCCCAGGGTTGAGTTTGGCAAGTGTGGCCCTGCTCTAGTTGTTCCACTTTTCAACATGGTTAGCTTGAGTTCTCCACCAATGTTAGCTTTCTACACTAGTGTCATTAATATTCCTATTGTAATTTGGGTAAGTAGTCCGGTTGGGGTTATAGGTATAGGGAGAGGGGGATCAAATCTAGCTTCTAAGTCAAGAGGGTAAAGATTGAGAAGTCTAGCCATCAAATGTGTTGCCACATTCCTCAAAAAATCTAAAAATGNTATATATATATATATATATATATATATCTGTGTGTGTGTGTGTGTTCAACATTTTCTTTTGTTAGCACCTGCAAAAAAACACAACAGAAATACTGATGCAGCAAAAATAATAAAAAAAACACAAAATAAAAAACAAGAAAATGAAAGTGACAAACTTAGATCATAAGTTTTTCAACTAAACTTTTCCTAAAATTAGAAACAATTATTAACGTCTTTCCACATTAATGGTGCCAAAAACATGACGTACCAAAACTTATATGTGGGACAATTTTGTGATACAACACAAGTGCAGGTGTCAAGTAGTGATGTGGTTAAAGTGTATTGTGATAGTTGTTTTCACTGAAAAATCTCTAATTTGTTAATTTAGATAACCTAGCCTGATGTGATCATAGAAGAGAGATTTAAATCCTGTGGTTCTAGCAAAACAGAGCAAGGGGAAGGTAGTAGAAACAAAGATAGTGCAAAGATTTTGTGAGTCCTTAAAAATTTATGAGGTTCATGCCTCTATGATATGGAGAATATGGTGATCGAGATTTTTCTTTGTGTTTCCTACGTGATTTTTTTCAATCAGAGAGATGGTACTCTTTATGCCTATGTCCACGTCAAAAGAAACCTAAAATCCAATGAAGTTGAGGCTTCCTCAATTGCCAGGGCATTCCGCATAACTTCTCCCCTGGAATGATTGCAGAATTCTATTGGAATATGTCTATCTTCTTTGAATGTTACTTCTAACTCTTCATTTTCACTATGCATCGGTTAGAGGTCGTAGCTTCATAAAACATTTTAACACCTTAGTTGGCCAGCCTAAGCGTAAATTAAGTTCTAAGGTTGACCAGCAATAAGGTCACAAAAGCTCGAAGAAATGCTTAACGAAGAAATATTACAAAAAAAACCATGTTAAATCCTCTATCCCCTACATTACAGAGACATGAAGAAGAATTTACCCAGGCATCGCAGAAAAAAAACATATCGAGAAAAACTTTGTAGGGATATATTGCAAGTAACAAATACATGAAAGACTTGCAAATACATGTTCTCTCCTTGACAGCAGCAACTCCCTCTAACACATAAGCTCTCACAACTCACAAAGCAAATAAAAAATCCCTCTTTTAGGTTCCCACTAAAGGAGGAAGAGAACCCTCAAGAGAGCACTCAAATTCTCTCTACAACTTCGATTCTAGTAGCCTTAAGCCTTTTTTTGGTGCAGATTTCTTTTTCCAAACCTCCAAGAGGCCGAGAGAGCCAAGAAGAAGTTCTCTCATGAAAGAAAAATATTTTTATAATTAGATATTACATTAGGGATTCAAAATAGGCATCCAAACTCCTAAAATCCGTCCATAAGTCTAAAATTGGCAAGAAATTGTGTAAAATTTAAGTTTTAGACATTTGGCAATGTGGTCACGCTAGACCTCAGCGTGGTCACACTCAAACTTAGCATGCTCTTGCCAAATCTAGTGTGTTCACAACCAGATCCGGTAAGGTCAAGCCTAGATCAAGAGTGACTATGCCAAACAATACTTTTTGGCCTGTTTTTACTCTATTTTATGTGTTTAACACCTTTAACTTGCAAAACAACACAAAAAAGGTTCCACAAGCATAATATTATGATAAATAAAATAATAATCGTATTTAAATGCATGATAAAAACAAATGAAATCACGTAAAATTAATATATGTCAATAAACACAATTATATGTGTTGTTTCATGCAATAGGGAATAAGATAAATATTAGTCTTCTATGATCACATGGAATTAACACAAAAAATGTTAACTATTAATACAACTTAACCCTAATTTTTATCTAGCCAATTGGATTCACAATTTTTTGTTTATATAAACCTCTACACTTTATATTTTTGATTTTATTGCCTAATTTTATAAAGTAATAGGAGTTACTAGTTACTATTAATATGCATTGTTAGACAAGAATAAATTTTGTTTCTAGTCTCCATCTAGATCTTGGAAAATCTAATCCTTCAACCGAACTCACTATATGCTTAGAGGAAACATATATATATATATATATATATATATATATATATATTACTTGCTGTTGTTTATATGTCTAAGTGGATTGAACCTATTGCTGTGCTTAGATGTGACGCTCAGAGATTTTCTAAATTTTTAAATAAAAATATTTTTATAAGATATGGAATGCTGAGAGTAATCATTATTGATGGATGATCTCATTTGACGAATAAGAGAATCAAAANATATATATATATATATATATATATATATATATATATATATATATATATATATATATATATATATATATATATATATATATATATATATATTATTGAGGCCCACACACACACGCACTATCCAGCACTTGAATTACCGTTACGCAAGGAAGAACCAGTGCTTTGCCACCTAATGTTGATGTGAAACATTTATTGAAACGAGTCATAGGAAATTAGGTTGCTTGAGCCTTGCACAATAAGGACAATACTCAGACATAGATTGGAAACCTCATGAGATACTAACCTCAAGGACAAAAAAAAAAGGGAAAAGGAAACTAAACTATTAACTTCTACTTGTGAATATTGCAATTACCATGCTTTTCAACATCACTCGTAAGGCCTGAGTCCTGACTAGACTTCTCTATCCGACTCTGTTTTTGCTTCTTTCTTTTTCATTCTACCATAATATTTATGTTATAAGAAAACCATCTCCAAAATAAAAGGATACAAGGGGCATTTACATAAGCACCACCAAATTCTTGTGTATTTATATATCTACAGCGAAACCATTCGGCACAAACTTTTTATATATGTATATAAAAAATGTATTAGCACTGATCTAGTCAAAAGATCTTGAGGTCCACTTGACCAACCAAGTGAAGCCATACAAGTTAAGAGAACAAAGCCAAAACCGACCAAACCATGAGGCAGATAAAAAGATGACTTTATGAATCAAGTAGGGGTCATTAAGCCAAAAAAATTGAGATAAAAGAGCATCCAAACCAACCACTGTAAAAAAACCTACCCGATACGATAACCTACAATCTAGTAGAGTCGATCGAAAGGAAGATCATGTTCCACGGTATTTTCAACCATATCATGGACGCCCCAAAGGCTCCTAACCAGGGATCAAGGATTGACAATCAGGCTAAATTAATTGATTGACCTATACTGACCAAGCTCAGTCAGTCGAGTTGTTCATGTTGACCAGAGGCGTACAGATGACAATCCCTTACTTGTAAAAAGACCATAAATACCACAGTAAGGATCACTTCCAAAGAGGGACATAAATGTAATATCATCATTATACGATCTCTATAAATTGAAGAAAAATTTTATGAACAATACATGTGATTAATGTTCATTCCTCTCTCTCTCTCTCTCTCTCTCTCTCTCTTACACAAACACACTTTCTCTTTATTTAATCTTTATTTTTTTGGTGTGATTCATGGACAAATCTAGATTCAGATTTCTAAAAGTTATTATAAGCATGGACCATGCCACAAACAAAATTATGAGTAGCTCAAGGAGAATAACCTCGTAGACAAAGGCATCAACAACTTGGAGTGCACGAGATAATTCTTAGTCCAAAAAATCCAAGAGTTGACGATTCAAATGTTGGAGGTCATCTGAGGTCCGCTGACACTAGAAAGATTAGCATTCCTGGAGTAAGGGGATGATAGATGCTCTGGGAACTTTCAAAGTTCATGTATGGGATCATTGAGTCTGGCTGATACTCAGGGAACTAAAACTAAATCAATAACAGGGGTCTGAGCAACAAAATCATTAATGAAGCTCATTGTACAATAAGAAGGGAGCACAAGATATATGAGGATTGTTACAAGGTCTAGTTAAAACTTCTGGTATAAGATGAAGCTCGTTCAAGGAAACAACCTAATTCAGTTATTAAGACATGGGTGGTGCAATACTAAATTTGAGCAATAACTCAGTGGATCGACCAAAAAATATTCTTAGCCGGCTGACCCATCCATCCTCATAGTTAGATTTATCACAACACAAATCATTTAGTATGAAAATATAAAGAGAAAAATATTATACCAACAAATGTAAATTGCAAAAGCAAAGGTGCGATTGACTAAAAAATCATAAATAAAAATTTGCTTACAATTATTCAGACACCTTTTTATAAGAATGCTAGACAGAACATTAGTCAAAGTAAAATTGTAGAAAAAATGAAAGCAACTATATATTCAATGACCCACTATTTTCTTGATCTCTCTCGTTCTACCCTCCTCTGAGTCATATATCAGTATGAAAAACATACCCATATCATTACATTTAAGAGAAACAATATGAGCCTTTGCTAGATGGCCAAGGCCAAAGGAGACCCCATCTTTGAACTTCTTTGTACGAAGAGCCACCTAAGATCAATAGGAGGACACCTCGGCAAAAAATGCATTAGAAATCTTCATCACTTACGATTTTGTTTTCCTCTTAAGTATCAAAAAGCAGCTTCGACTACATGACCACCTTTGTCTCAGCTTTCTTCAGTATTTCCACAATCTCAGCCAACTTCTTCTCAATCACCATTCATTCTTAGTTCTTCTGAAGAAGGATGGTTGATTGGATATGATAAGCTTTAAAGATCATTAAATAATATATATCAGTCTTCGACACGATGCAAGCAAGCTATATTCTAAATAAGCTTCAATGAAGACAAGAGACCATATCATATTAGCTATCATGAAAGGTACAATGAGGTGCCACATAAGAGTCAGACTCTTTAGAGGTTTATAAGCCCAAACATACCATCCAAGGTTATGCTCATCTTTGACTCCTTAGCTTGCATCAAGATACACTTGAATGTCAGTCCCTTGCATTTCATTTGAGATCACATAGGAGGCAATTTGTTTGACTCAGTTGTTAGGGCTTTCTCTCATGATGATGCTCCTCCTCTTGGCTTATTTGCTTAGTCTGATCCAGCTCTAAAGGATGCTTCAATGATGTCCTCTCTAGATGCTCCCCTTAAGATGATCTAGTCAGTCCACTATAAAAAAGGCAAAAGGCACCTGGCCTCATCCCTTTCGGATAGCTCAATGAATGTCATAATGGTTGAACGAGAGATGGTTGACCCTTCTTCCTGCTTTTTCTCCAAAGCCTCCCCCTCATGATGACTTGACTTTGTGCAACTCACCTTCATTTTAGCATCCTCCTCTTAGGCATCCAAAAAACCAGCAACCCAGAGAGAACTTTTACTTGGTGCAAAAAATATTGCCTTTTAGTGAGTATTAGCTAAACTATTATAATTCTTTGAAAAATAATAGTTGAAATATAAACAAAATATATTATATTCGCACCTTTCAAGCTTTCTAGCCCTTCAGCCAAAGCAAGCTTAAGCACCAATTTTTTCACCACTTTAATAGTCTTAAGACAAGCTACCAAGTGGGTTATCTTCATTGTCGGACGAGTATCCAGCATTGCCACATTCTCAGTCTCATGGGCATCAAAGGTCTTCCAATCTTCTTTGATCATCTCACTGAAGGTGTTGGGCTATAGCACTCTATTAGGAGATTGATAGCTTGTGTCTCGTGATTTAGGTATCCTCCAATAGCACTCTAGGAAAAGCTTTCCTCTTCACTTTTGGTGTGGCCTCTTAGGCAGAATGTCCGGATGAACCACCCAATGTGGAGGAACCCAGATAGAAGTAAGGCTTCAGTCCTTCTCTTTGTTTTTTAATCCCAATAGATAAAACTTAATGACTAAAGATAATTGGACAAACACGTCTAAGCCGACACAAAATGAGAACAAATGAATTATAAGGTCAATGGATCACATGATTCTCAGCCACTAGAAGAACATGATTAGTTCATAATGGTTGCAATATCTTTTTTGTTATTTTGGTGGGGGTGTTTATGTAGCTAGTGAAGATGGAACACAACTCATGAAAGAGTGACAGTTAAAAACCAAATCAAAATTAAAATTTATAGAACATGAGGTTACACCACATAAATATGTAGCTCGATCTGACTCATCGGTGGCCTAGAGCCTGATGGTAGGATTGAAGGCGTAACTCAAGTACAACAACTCTACTTCACTTTTTTTCATCCATGACTAATCGCTCAGGGCGACCAAATCTAAAATCTTATGGAGATTATTGAGGAGCCATCGACCAGAGCAAAGAACCAGAAGACTGGAAGAACGAAAGGGAAAAAGAAAGAGGAAGTGTGGTCTCAGAATGCTACGCTCTTTAAATATATTCAAAAAAAAATAAAGTTTAATCGTCACACAAGGGTAAAAACTAGACTCAACAGCCTTTTCCATAATAAGATGAGAGCAAAATTACATAAACTTATAAAATGAAATGATAAAATATTTTTATTCTATAAAAAACACTTAAAACTAAAAAAAAATCACTTGAAAATTAGTCTGACATAAAATATTTTACAATGGGCTTCATCACCGCTTCGGTCGAAACATACTTCAGCCAAAGAAGCCTTCTATTGAAGAACTCCCCTCTTGACCTAAATTAACTTAGTTAATCTTACTTGGTTTGAGAAATAAACATCAAATATCTCTCCTAGAATTTTGACAACTCTCAATGAAAAGTCGCAACCACCTCTTCTACCCTCTCCATCTTCACCACATGAGCCGACAGTTTACGCAACTCCTCACCTTGCAGGATCCCTGCCGACTAAGCAAAGTAGCTCTCAATTTCATCTTGACAATGGGCAAGCGACCCATGGGACATTCTGAGTTGATGAGATGATTTACTACATCTTACAAGGAAAACGCTAGGGTGATTAACCCCACCATCCTTGCTCGAGAGTCGGTCGTTCTCTACCGGTGCCTGATCTACTATCACTAGTGCCCCAGTCAGTTTCTCACTTATGCAAATTAGAGCTGAATCATCTTCCAAGATTATGAAAGCTAGGTTATCTTGACATAAAATAACGTAAAACAAAAAGACTCCAAAAAAAATAACAAATCCCACAAATGAGACTGAAACCTTCTATACTCAGGAGTTTATTTCACTAAAATATCGTAATCAAAGTAACACCCTCATCATGATGGGCACCAATTAAAGCAGTGCGAGGTCATTAGAAGCCATTTGAGCATTCAAGAACACCAGAGGGTCATATGTCGCAGCAGTATGTAGGACAGTCCAATCGAAGGTCGAATCAGTCGATTGAAGCCTTTTCTTCTTAGTGTCAAGGATCAAATCATATGATCCCATGTAATATGATGGTCGGAGTGCAATTGCCTTATTCTTCTTCACAACAACTTTATTTATTCTTCAACCCTGCGGGACATCCCTTCTCCTTAGTTTCTCGAAAGCGAAGTGAATCAGATTCTTGTTTGAAACGTCACAAGAGGGTTTCGACAAGGTCTTCATCGCAACACCCAGAAGCCAACCAACTCCAATGAAGAAAGAAGCTGAGCAAATTATTAGTAGGAAATAGTTCTATCGTATCTTATTTATAAAAATCAAAGGTGCTCAAATTAAGGGAGTTCAATTATCAAAACATTAATTAAAGTCGAATACAATTTATTTTTACAGTAAATTTTATTATTCTTATTGTAATGTCGCTTTCGACAAGTAAGAGAACCAAGGAACTAAAATGTGTACATAAAAAATTTATCAGCACAAATCTCAAAAAGATCCAACAAACTAAAAAAGAAAGTTACAGTGAAGGCTGACCCACTGCTAGGAGATTGTAAGGCTCTCAAGGTCAAACCGACCAAACCACTAGGTGGACAAAATGAAGATTGGATAATTCTAAATTTGGTCATTCAACCATAAACAAGACAAAGGAGCAACTAAGACAACCACAACAAGATAGTCAACCTGATACGATAGCCTACCATCCAATAGAGTCAATTTAAGAGAAGATCTAGTTCCACAATATTTCCATGCATCTCATGGATGCCTGAAAGGCTTCTCAACATGAACCTAAGATTGACAGTCAGGCTAGATTCACTGAGGGACACATGTTGATTAAGCTTAGTAGACCGAACATATCACATCTAACTAAAACCAACTAAGCTTAGACAACCGCTCCAGAAAATAGCCGAATGACAGTCCTATACATGTAAATGTCAAGGGATATCCTAGTGTAGACTCCTTTCAAACAAGGGGAAAAACTTAATATTATCATAGTAATATCTCCTCTATAGAAAAATATTTTATAAATAAGACCATCATTACTGTTCATTTTTTTTTTTTTCTCTTTTGTTTTATGTGGGTAGGATTCATGAAAAAATTTTGATTCAATAATATCACTTTTGGGGCATATATACACCTTTTCATGCATTGTAAGGTTGCATATATGTAAAAATTGACGTGCAGGTGTCAGATATATAAATACATAAGAATTGTGGAATGAAGTACGTTTGAACAGTTCTAATTTCTTGTAAAATAGCTGAACTTAATCCCATAAAGAATGCGCGCCATGAAGTTCCATTGTTTCATTTTCTAGAAATAAAACTACAATAACATGAACATAGTTTTAAGAAATCTAGTTGCTGCGATTTCTCCTTAATTTCTCAGCAAGTTTATTTTCTTAATGCAAGTTGAAGCAAAGCTGAAAATATAAAAACACCTGAACAGATCAAAGCTCTTCAGCTCTCCTGAATTTTCAAAATTATATCTGTTAGCAGAATCATAGCAAATAAAACGGTTAAATTTTATCACTAATCTAAGCCCACTAGATTAAATCCTTTCATGTACTAAGATATTCAATATGACTTCATGTATCTAAAATTAATACTGCATAAACTAAGTATAGGATTTAAGAACCAATGTTAGCATAACGTTATACATAAACATAATCCACAAACAGCAAAACATTTGCAGAGTCCTCAAGTTAATAATTTGAAGACCCACAACGGATTTCAACAGGAACAAAACTAGGAATTTAACAAATAATGCAAGAATTTGGGTTCTCCTCTGCACTTTGGACGTAGTAATGAGTGGTCAGCTCAGGATTATAAGCCCTGTAAGAATTTATAAGCTCCCTCGCCATCATCTGCCCATCAGTACTATTCTCTTCTTTTTTAGAATCCTCCTTCTTCGGTTCTTCTTTCTTTGCTTCTGCTTTTTTTGGTTCCTCTTTCTTTGGTTCTTCCTTCTTCTCAGGTTCTTTCTCTGGACCAACAGAGATGAGTTCAGTGTCCCAATACTTCCTGAGTTTGCTCACCACATCAACTGGATCAACTGTTCCTATCACTGTTAGCTTCCTCTCGTTCATGTCCACGGAAATCATGTCGATTCCTGTGAGAAATAAGAATGGTGTTAGGAATAACTCATATACCAACGGATGTTGGAGCAGAGCGGAACAGAAACATACAGGATTAATTTTGTAATTACATATTTTATTTCAGGAATTTATATATATATATATACTGAATTGAATTAAAAGCCCTCCGTTGACCACATAAGCATCTTTGCAGAACCTCATTAAGTGTTTCTTTCTGAATTTGCGTCGATTCTTGAGTTTTTTTCCCCCTAAAATTCTCAACAAATGGCAATATAATTTTTCAGGGGCTGTTTGGTTACAAGATTAAAGTCGATGGAAAACTCAAATTTTGGATTTATGAGAAGAATCTGTGAATCTGTAATAGACGCTGCTCTCAAGCCTCAATACAGTAGAACTTAAAACCTCTGATATGCCATAACAGGTTTGATCAGCATTGAAACCAGAACGCAATCAATATAACAGGATACCTGGAAGAGTGGAGACTGCCTTCAAAGCCTTCTGCTTGTCTTTATCGTCATGCAAGTCTAACTTCAAAACAAGTTTCTGCGATAAAATAATTACAAAATCAAGCAGAATATAGAGATTCACCGGACAAAAACAGCTCAATTTTCTAAACAGAACTAAAATCAACTTTAATTCCAATGGGAAAGAATAATTAAGCAAAACAAGAAACTTTTGTCCGCTGGAAAGCTAAAAGAAAGCTTGGAAAATAATCCCAGAAGATGAAATAAGCATGGGATTGAAGAATCTGAATTGTTTTTCCAAAAAGGCAGTTCCTTTACGCCTTTTGAAAAGTAAAATGGTTGACGAAACAACAAAACAGAAACCATGGCTCGGACTACAGTAAGCATAGAAGCAAAAAAAAAAGTGATTTTACCATAATTTGCCAAAAGGAAGTCAAGACGACGAAGAGGGATGACAAGGGCAACGAGCAGGTAGGGGAGGAAATGGGAGAAGGAGCAGTGCTTTCTATAGAATTTAGATAGATTTACATATGGACTACTCAATACTAATGTATTTACATATCTATCCCCTAAACTTGATTTATTGATTGCATTCATATTTAATTATCCATGAAAAAATATATTTGTCTTTTTAAAAATTAAATTGGTGATATTTTTTTTCTTTTTCCTTTTATTTGTTTGTATGTATAATCTTAATGCAAAGTGTTGATGTGAAACTCTTATTTTACCGTTGCAAATTTTTTAACATGAAATAATGTATATATACTAAAAAAAATGGAAAAAAAATATTTGAAGTATTTTGTCATATTGATTTATTTTATTTCTATTATTATTATTTTATTTCACATGTATGTTGCATATATTTAGTATTTAAATCTTTACATTCATTTATGTATCTCTTTAATCTCTAAATAAATTTAAAACTACTATTAATATTAACTAATTTAAAATAAATAAAAAATCATATATA